>VTPC01001176.1:0-19824 GCA_011009095.1 Ignelater luminosus
AAAAAAAAACTAATCACGTCCCCATAAAACAGAGAAAATAAAGATAAACGGTTATAACCGTACAATGAACACTGAACAGCACGTCAGTTTTCCACAAGGCGAGTTCTTAAACTGCCCCCCGTCTCAATTTGAAGTGAGATTCTGCCGGAAAATGCACAGTCTCCAACCAATGACCATTTAGAATTTCAGGCTGAAGACACCAAAGGAATATTTGGCAATTGCAGATTGGTCCAAAAATTACAAAGAGATTCTAACCTTCGGAAAACTAATCTCAAAAATATCACCCGGAACACGCATTCCTATAAGATAACGATATATATCAATGAAAACAATAGAAAATTGGTTTAAAACCTAATAAGGGAATGGGGAATTTAGACAGAAGGCTACTGTATCAAAATCTCAGAAAAATTTGCCTGTAAATAGCCCTAAATTAACCAAAACTGATACAATAAATCCCGAATCTATTAGTTACTCAATAACTGACGGAGCGATAATAGATAATCTCCGTTAATTAGCTGAAAACAAATAAATGTCAAACAGAACTATTAAACGAGAAAAACCCCTAGAGATAACTATAAATCACAAAATAAGATCAATCCTGGCCATCCCAGAGTAATTACAATGAAATAATTCTTAAGATTTTTAATACAAAGAAAATTTAATACAAGCAAATTTATTAGAAATTTCATTTCAACGATATATAAGGTGGTCTAAAAGTACATATTTTTGTACGAATTCTTATAGGGACGGTGAAATAGATTAAACTTAATAAACGACAACCGGTGAAGATAACCGGAGTTAGTGAGGGTAAGGACCCATGTTAGGTTGATAAAAAAATGAACGTAACAACGTTTAATTCCGTGAGCTAAACTAAGCTCCTATGCTTAAACATGTTAAAGTTTTGGTGCTGGATGCATACGTAACGCCCTATATAACTACAACTAGGTAAAAGTTTCAATGTTTTACTGTGGTATACATTTGTTTATTGTACCTGTTATTTCTTATTTGTAAAGACTATTTATAATACAACAGCCTGTTAATATACGTATTTACTGGATCCAAAAACCAGTCAAAAAGATAAGAATAACGTGGTCAATTTGAAGATGGCCATGTCCCAATATTGAAACAATGAGTAGATCAATTAACTTGTTTCCACTAGGCCTGAGTATAGAACAGTCAAATCGAAACTCGGAAGGCTGTCTTGGTGACTGTAATGGGCAACCACGTTTTGCTTCGTTTTAATTTTTGTAATTGATTTCTGCTCGCTTTACCTAACCTAACCTGCTATAATCTATTGTACAAATCAAGGATGAGCAACTTGAAGTTAAATAAATTTACATGACTTTTTCCGTTTGGCCCGAGATTTTCACAAGGGAAATTTTTGTGTCTGTTATTTTATCAGTTATTATTTTCCAACGGTAAGTTGCGATTAAATATATTTATAATTTATGAATCTAAATTGCAGGATAGATTTATAGAGTTCGTGAACTAGTTTACGAAATTAGTCACGTCCTAGATATATCAATTAAATAGCACCGCAGTAGTAAACTTCACAGATATTCTTTTGCATTAAAAACGACATCTAAAATCTTCCTGAATTAACAAATGAAGAGTTACAAGGTCAATAGTTATCTGTATTATAATATACACATGGACAAGGCTTTGTTTACCAAAATTATCTTCAATTAAATTTATTTTGTAGCCGTTATTATATTCTTCTACGTAGCAAAGAAGAAATGAACAGATTTTTATAAAGAAAAATAAATTGTACACAACGTTTTACCTACTCTGTTTAGCATTATTCTTGTGGTCCGCAACACACTCCAAAATGTCCGACCTTGGCTGTTATCGAGCTTTAACGTTTACTTCTGGTACAGATAAATTGATCTCTATCTTGTAAGTCTTAGGGGGTAAAAGTAAAAGGTATTTTTCATTGATTTATTGAGCAATTTGCTTT
This sequence comes from Ignelater luminosus, assembly GCA_011009095.1. Taxonomy (NCBI): domain Eukaryota; kingdom Metazoa; phylum Arthropoda; class Insecta; order Coleoptera; family Elateridae; genus Ignelater; species Ignelater luminosus. The sequence continues at coordinate 1,958 of VTPC01001176.1, forward strand.
AGGACAAGTAAATACATCTATGTTGAAATTTAACGCAGAAAGTATACCATACGCATTATTGATTCAAGAAGATACAAACATACTTTGATGAGTACTGGACCACATCAACAGCGAGTCGGAGTTTTGGATCGTGAAGAAAGCAACGCTTATAACGAACTTATAAAGAATAGAAATTTGGAAGATGATGGCAGACTTGCAAATGATAAACATTAAAATTTCCCGAGAACAATAGAAACCAAGTAGAGTAGAAATAATTATAATGGTACTCTCCCCCTCACCTAATTCCAAAACAAAGCTTGCTAAAAAACTCTCACTGAACAATAACTGGTTTGTCCATAGTGGGAGAAATTAGGCCAAAAGAAGGAAAGGCAGAAAGTATAATATTATCAACTAATTAGCTCAAGAAATGTAAAAATATGGTAACAAAATAGAATTCAATCCCCGAAAGAAAACTATTTATGAAAGATTTCTCCTTTGATTCTGAAAAACTTGACACCTAAAAAGAAGACTAACGTTTGTGTTTCAAGACTGTAGTTAACTAACAAAAAGTAACTGCATAACGATTTTAAAAGCGTGCTTCCAATACAAGCGTTTCATTCTCAGTGACCGCAAGTGTACATAAATAAAATCAGAATTGGCCATCCCAATGGCAAACTCTAAAAGTTTGAAACTATACTTCCATGTATAACAAGCTATTTAGTATCGTAAAAAGTACTTGTTGTTGGCTTATCGCGTATTAAATGTATGTAACACTTTTAATGATTAAAAAGAACATTCACGTATGACTCACCTCCTCACTATAAGAATAAGATAGTCTTCATCTATGGTTTCGCTTGTATACAACAGCTTTAGGCAAGTCAACCTAGAAAATGATAGTACTCAACTACTTTGAACCAATTTTTTACTTGCTACGGTTTAGTCACTAACGAGCACAGTAGGTCAAACCTAGGAGGGTTTCCAACTCCGAAACTAACAAGGTACGGGGGTTTGGTTTTTGCTAATCTACGTAAATTTATGAGTGTTATCAGTCAGGAGGAACGAACTCCTGGTTAAAAACCAAGAAACTCAGAATTTCCCCAAGAAGCCATTCGGGCTATTTGCGAATTTTGCAACTCTTACCAAAACCGCCCGGATTGTCCGATCAACGTAATATTTGAAGTCTGTGTTTTGGAAGTGCTTCTCTACTAACTCAAAAACGCTGAACTTAATTTGCTTAACTTCCACGTATCCACGGCCTGCCGGGATACCCTCTTAAGAAATTCGTAACTCGATAAACCATAGTCCGGTCGAGCTGAATTCTTTTTTAGAATGAAGGGCATGATGGAAACGACAAACTTAAGTGAAGCACGATCATTTTTGGAGTCGATTAGAAGAAAAGAATTTTATTTGTCTTTTTTTAGAACCAAAAACGGTGCAAATGCGACTCTGGAATTGATACTCCAAAACGTATGGGAGAACGTTTCTCTTTGATCTCTTCTAGCGAAATTGTTTTCGAGTAATTAATGCTGTGATTTGGCATTTTGCTCTTTCAAGCTTTCATGCATCTTACCTCTGAGTTTGGTTAACATGTCCGAATGATTTTTAGAGATGTAGAATTTCAAAGTTTGTTGCAAATTTGTAGTTTTTGGTTCTTTGTCATTCGTGCCGGAACGGTGTGTCCTATCAAATCGAAACTTTTATCAGCGGAAAGAGAAGATAAAAGCACATAAATAGTGTAGTATGCTCTTTTTGTTGTTAAACCATTTTTTGTACTTGAAAATCGCATTTGATGGTATAACGGAAAGAAGAGTAGGGTAGTTGATGGCCATAGGCGTGCAGTTGGGTAGTCAAGAGAAGTGTTGCAAAAGGATATCTAGTGCTATCAAATTTTTTATTCTTATGATGAGAGCTATACTGAGTTATCGCAGGTATAGCAGGTGTGCAGAAAGGCGATATGGGCGGACTGGAGATTTTTCAAGTCATAATAATGCCAAGAATCCTTTTTCTTAAGCGAATAAATGATTAATTATGCACAACACGTTTTTAAGAAAAATTAAATATTGTGGTTGTTATAAATCTCGATTCTCGACAGAAGGGATTTTCATTTCTGACAGCAAGACATTAAGAAACGCAGATTAAATAGTTCTTAAGGTTCTTAAAAGAAGAAAAACTAGTGGATATGAAAGAAGTGTAAACACAATGAGGCAATTAAATTGAAATCGTTAAAAAATAAACAAGAATACTGCAACTGCAAGTATTTAAATTCAGGATTGTATCTTATCTATTTCTTTAGAAATAAATACGTAAATGCCTTTCAGATAAAACGAGAAACTGTATTCATGATTACGTTCAATGAACTTCTTCAAATAAAATAAATTCCAAATTTATTCTTCTCTTTGAAAGCAACAAACACTCATTTATTTTCATGAAAACTTTTTAATTACTTATACATTTTGGCACAAAAAGAAACGTCATCAATAGAAAAAGTTTTTTAATCGAAAACCTTACAACTTCGAAAATTAAATAAAAATGACCTTTTATATTGTAGGAACCATATTACATTTAGAACGTGCGGCAAACATCAAATGAAATAACCGGAAAAAGTAAAAACACCAAACATCAGGAACACGAAGAAATGAAACTTTGCTCAAAACTGGCGCAATGAACTGTGCCTTAATGGGCAATTTAGCGAGTGGACCTGCACACTACGTTCAAGAAAATTTGGGTCGAGCTTTAAGACGCTTTCCTACTACATTTTCCTTTAGCCTGAACTAAAGAATAGGTTAAAAAACATTTTGTACGGACTACTACGAAGGACGAGAAACTGTCATATCATCCCTTATAAAGGCCCAAGCTAACGCACGCTTCAGTCATATGGGATTCATAACCTAAAAAGGAAGGTCACGTGAAACCATTTGCATTTTACGAGGACATAAACACTAGCTGGTCTATATATACACTTTTTCTTTCATTTTGGTTTGCGAGACAAGGGAGTTTATTTAATAAACGATATGTTCCGCGAATTTTACTGCACATTTATAGTGAATTTTAGGTTCACCCGGATAAGAACCTCAACGTCGTTATTAAATCATAGTTAATTTCGCTAGTAAATTAACACAAAACGTTATGCTTTCTCTACCCTCTCCGTTAAAACTGTTTGCGTGTAGTGGTGAACCCGGCTTATCTAACATGCTCTGTATAATATGCAGACACCACAAAAATAATAAATGCCTCTTTAGAGAAATTACAGGAGGTTATTTCGGTCTTTATACATAAAAGATAACGCAGACGGGCCCAATTTTAAGTTTTTTACTTAAAAATTTATGTTTTGTTAAATCTCATTTTACGTGATGGAACACACAATCTTCTAGTAAACGAACACGTTGGAGTCTAATGGAATATATTGCCTATTTGCCTAATATTTGTAAACTGGAGTATCCATCTCACAATTCGCATTATAAATTTTCAAGTGTAGTGGCAAAATATCCCTGAAAAGAATTTTTAAATGAAATTTATGTATGAAAATAAGAACTCATAAGTAAGCCACTAAAATGAAGTAAGAGTGGAAACTAAAATATAAGAAAATTTATGAAAATGAAGTAAATGCATTTTCGTTGTCAACTTTGGTATGGGGTGGAGCAGGATGAGATACCGGAGAAACAGATTAATGATGTTTAGAAAGCAGCATTTAGAGCGAATGAGGTGGAAAGAAAGAGAGAAGGTAACAGACAGGGATGTTTGCGTAAGGAAAACCAATAAATATCAGCGGGACTCGGTCTATTTGGCAGACGGAAAGTGACTTTGGAAACTTCAGCAATGTAAATGCAATTTAAAGTTAGGTTTGGCTTAATAGGAAGAGATGAGGTAGTTATCATCAGATGGGGAATATAAACCGTCATAAAATGATATATAAAATAATGATGAAAGAAAAAAATGGATTCACATAGCTTTTACTACTTAGCTTTATCGAAGAGCATCAGGCGCTTCTTTAATATTTTATTAAACTCGATATTTTTCTGCTTCACCTATTCGAAATTTAATACATTTACAATAAGTTTTCCTTATGTTCCATGATGAAACATTTGCTGAAACTTCTTCTTGTGGAAACGCTGCAAAACTGCATATCTATTTTGTATGCGACCTAGTTGTGAATTTAGAATTTGGAATTCATGCTGTACGTTAGAATCATTTTAATGAAGAAACTACTCCGGCTAGGGGTATATAGAAATCCTTAAAACATTTCCGCGATACTGTTACGAATATAAAATAGAACTAAAGCTAGGGTAATTATTATCCCAGAAAATTTAAAATCGTCTTCGACTTCTACAGAGAATAAAATAGGCAAATTTACACAATTACGTATAATTTCTGAAACATGAAATTAGTTTGTCTACTTTTTTACTTGGATGGCAAAACCATTAATTGAACAACTGCAATAATTAATTTATTAGAATCAGCATAAGAGGTCAAATTAAAAATAACTAAAGTGGTTTTTATATAATATTGAAGTTAAGAATATTCCAAAATGGAAGAAGTTTCAAAGGTATCAAGTTAATAATAAATAAATTTTTAAATTTCCCCACTTCCAGTTTTCATGGTTGATTGATTATGACAGAATGAATGACGTACGTTTATCGATGGAGGATATACCAATTGAAATATGACTTTTTTAATTAACCTTAAGTAAGTGTAATACAGATTGTTCCATCTGACAATTACTAATATTCTACGTTCCTTTTACAAGTAAGTGAGTGAACGAGCTTTGAGCTGTAACTAGAAAAAAGCAAAAGCAATCAAATTTTGTCTTCATCAAATAGTTTTTTAATTAGGTCGTATCTAGCTCATAGTTAAGTAGTTTCTCCATATTCCCTTCTCTTCTTCAGTCCAGAGGTCCTACCAATGTAGTTGGATCTGGTGGGTTCGTTCATTCTATGTTGTACAGAGTTTACCTTTACCTTACAGGTATCCGAATGAAACATTTTGCTCGGTTCACGACTTAACGAGCGTCAATTTTGTGGGAAAAGAGTGGATTATTGTCGTCGAGTTTTACGTTTAGAGAATCTCAAAGTCCCCTGTTCAACAACTTCACACTTTATAATAATTAGTAGACTTAGACAACGCTCCCATATCTACTACCACAACCATCCATTCATCACGCAGACTACCCAGACAGATCGCTGCCACTATGCAACACTTAAAGTGGAGATAATGAACAATCGGTTATCGGTTGAATAATTTGCATGGAGGGTTTATTCTACATAGCATTTAAAAAATGATTACTTAATCTAGAAGAAACTATGCACCAAAATCACACTTAACATTCTCCCATCATGAAGGTTTCTGTATCAGAGCGTTCGGTCACATTGGAATCAGCCTGCTCATAATTAGTCTTAAAAATTTTTTTATCTCATCCCTATCTTTACCCTTTATAACATTTTACTTCTGACTGGATGAGGAGAGACTTTGAAGATCTTAGGGCGGTTCGCGTCCAAATAGGAAATTGGGGCACATTAGCCCTTCTTTCCTTTCTTCATTCAATGGCACATCTAGCATCACTTGTAGATTTACTAAATAAAAATTTATTCTACTGTAGTCTGGAAAACATCTAAAGATTTGTTATTTTGTGGAAGTTCTACCCTATGAAATAATTACAAATGCAACGTGGTCTTGATATGATAGAAATTAAATGATTCAAGATGATGTCTTACTCATAATTAATAATATCAGAAAGAAAAGAACTATCAATACACTGTGTAAGTCTTTTTTCTTTTCATATTTCTTTTTGTTTACAAAGTAAACGCAAGCACCATAAGCACTGATACCTTACGGAACGCCGCCAACAACTTCATGCTGCCATCGGCCCTCCTCGCGCAGCTTCACTGTAACATACTAAGTGCAAGCTTCATTCCTGATGTTCAAGTACCGCGGAACACTAACGGAGAAAACCATTCTACGTCTCTCCAAATGTTCACCACCACGGCTGAAGAAGTCCCATAAGGGACTTAAAACAGCTTCCGGCCTGACTTACCTTGCCTTGCACTGATACATTCTGAACGAAAGGTACCGAAGTTTAAAATTTGCTCTGAATTGAGTTGCTTTGAATATAATGCTAAAGGTAGCCAACATCAGTGTTCATCTGTTTGTAATCGGTTTATCGCTAATAATTGCAGTAACACGCAAACTAAGTGAACAGAGTGAATCGTACTTAACCTGAATATTTCATAATCTGACCCTTTGCTACCTTTAATCTAAAATATCGGTCTCTGAAGGTGGCATATGGTTGTCCGGCCAAATTCAGCTAGCGGGCAGGGTCCGATGGATGAGACCTGTGCTAAAGACAAAGAAAAAAAAAACCAAACAATTTTTTATTGGCCTAAAGAAGTTAAACGTTCGACGATCCAACCGAACGTGTATAGTTCAGGAAACTAAGACAATTACCTACACTAAAGAAAAAAAAACAAAGGAACCAAATACAAAGGGATATTTAATTCAACACAAGAAATTGTTAATAGTAACAGGCAATTCGTGACATCTGACAAATAATAAATAAAATAGAAATTAGTAATAAAAATATGGATACTAACAAATCGGTTAACAAGTCAATTAACAATGGAAGGTATGCCTTTGTAAGATTTAAACCGGCTTCTTTTGAGTCAAGCGGTCATATTTATGAAAGTTTAATTTAGCACTAGGGTTGATCTTACAAGCGCTTATACGGTGCGCCCAATGTAAACTTACCACATGAAGTACTCGTATATGTTTAATTTGTTCAAATTATTAAAATGCACCTGCCAGCTTGTACGGTCCTCCAATAAATTTTAATGAAATTGTAAGTTAAATAGTAGACTCTTCTAAAATCTTATGTAAATATAATTCTAGTAACGAATGAAAAAATCTAATTTCCTTTTTCTTTCTAATTGTAAAAAAATCAAATGTTCTAATTGTCAAAATTTAAAACATCAAATTTGAATACTAGAAGTTGTAACAAGAAACTATAAAATTAAAACCTTTCTGATTTATACGTAATCGTTGTTGGATTTCCTTGTCCAAAACCAAGTTCTTAATTCAAGGAGTTGTACTAGTCGCGTCAAGGTGTTATTAATACATAGCCGAAACCTTCGTTTGAGTCACGGAAAACTCACTGATCCTCAACAGAAGTAAATCGAAGAGAAGAAGAGGAAGTATCAGGAACAGGAACGGAAACCGGAATGAGAACGGGAACGGGAACGAAACAGGCTTTAAATAAAAGGAAACCAAGGTATGCTAAGAATTCCTAAAGGAATGAATATAAAAAATTTATCTTAAGATCGAAATCGGCCCCGTGCGGATTTGGTCATCTAAAATCCCACATTCACAGTAAATACATTGGTTATTCTTTCACACTATTTACCAAGCTAGTAATGACTAATGGAATAACCAAAAGCTCTAACTGTATACAATCTTTTCTGCCCAAAACAGAATTTTTCGTTTCCTTTCTTAGAGAAAAAATTTCTCGACTTGTCAAAAATTTTTTTTCAAAACTCCCAAATTTTGTAAATGAGCACACCAACTAACCGACTAGAAAAAAATTTGAAAACAAACGTGAAAAATAATTCAAACATGATGAAACAAAAATAAAACGTAACACCTTCGTGGTAAATGTTTCCACGAAAGACCAAAATTTATTTGGAACGGAATGTGGTCACTTTACGGATTCCAAAACATAACGTGCTCAAATCATCTTTCAGCTATTTTTTCCTTGTTGAAAGGTAACTATTACATTGCAATTTGGAAAGTCTGAATTGCAAATCTCAAAAAGCTTCTTATCTCTATCTATCTCCATTCTTTGTTGCTATCCTGACGTTCAACGGTTTTGATTGATATTATGTGCTTGTAGGTAAGTGATGTTCTTCAAAATATATTGTAAGGTTTGGCATTAGTATCTCAGCTCGTGAATAAGTGTAAAGTCTTTCCATATACACACTCAAGTTTGTTGGCTATTTTAGGATTTTTCCTTCTTTGTAAATAAAGAAGGTTTATAAAAAATGTGAAAACATGACTTGTTCCGCTTTTACAGGCTATGGTGCTGTTTTGCTAAACGGCAAAATGCTGTGGTGTAAATACGAGGATAGTCTCAGTATTTTTAGCAGTTTGTAATCAACTAGCATGATTTTCTTTCTCAGTATGACAGAAAGCTCAGTACGCTTTCCTTGGTAGCTGTAAGTGTGCTAACCACACCACCAGTAATTTTGAAATATTGTAATCTTTATAACTTTCCAAGAAACATTTATGTAATTATTGGTACAATGCAAACGTTTATAACTTCAACATAAATACTCGTATGTTTTAAGCAGCAGCAAATAGCTTCAAGTTTTTATTAGTTTTATTGTAAGCATAGCTTTAACTTTTAATAGTTTCTCTCTTTAAAAAAACCACCTCTAGGCTAAACATCAGTTCTCGTCAAGTCTTTCTCAGTTTAATTAAATTTCTAGGAAGATATTTTAATGGTTGACATATACACATTCATTCCACATTTGTGGAGTTTCTAATAGATTCAAGTGCTTTGTGAATACTTTACGAACTTAGGTACAACACACAACAGAGAAACAAATATGTAACTGTACTTTGAATTAGTTTGTGGATGATATTATTTTTACCGTTATATAATTCTAGTTGACATTTGTTAACATGAGTTTGCGCGACAATTAAATATCTCAAATTGTAAAAGGAATAAATAATAAGCAACTTCAATAATAATTTTGTGCTAGCGTTTTTCATTTTTTAAGTACTGTTAAAACTAAAAAAATTGTAAGGCAACAAATCATTTCACCGTTTCGAGGTTATATTGATTGGTCGATACTTTCAGCTATTAACAATAATTAATTGATTTGCGTTATGAAATTGCATAATAAAAATTTATAAGCTATATCCCCGACAATGAAAAATCAATCAAAATGTAACGAATGAGATAATAACACTTTTATGTCTAAAATAAAATAAATGGTAGGTAATTTGTTGTTACTAATCATAACAAAAAAATATGCCGCATTGCAGGTTTTAGTATATCGTAAATAGTAAATTCGCAAACATAATGCTCTAATATATTAGTAGTTAAATAGGTGCGTTATCTTCGTTAAATTTCATTTAGTTATAAATAAAATAAAGAATTATCTTCCCACCTGTTTAATATAATGTAATACCTTAGCGGGAAGATAATTTTCCTCTTTTATTTATAGTGCAAAACAAATAACTACTTTCTGTACTTATCTTTTAAATCTAGAAATATAAATTTCTGTGAGGGAATTTTTTCTATCTGCGTAAATCTTGTAATATTGCTCCACCTATTTTTAGTTTTCCTTTGATAAAAATGTTTAATTTTGCTACAAACTAAAAAATCGCTAATTGCCAAATTCATTTAGTTTTAGAGGTTCTCAATTACATTTACTACGAGATATAAAGAAAAACTGGTTAGTGGTTATTTGCTTATAATGTATTAATACAAAACCACAGGGAGAGATTGTCCATTTTAAACGAACTCTTACCTCTTAGTATCAGAAAGCTTTCATATAAATTAGAAAATGCAGATAATCAAGAAATGCCAAGTCTACGATGTACCCAATATTCACAATAAAAACAACAAAATATTTGTTTGTTTGCAAATATTCTATAAAGTAAACAAATAAAATCAGAGATGGAGAGAATAATCAACCAACAACAATCGTCAAGTGCTTTTCTGAGGCTTCCAGACTTTTTGGGTTAGAGGATTTTATTAAATTTCCCAGGATGTCTATTAATTCTTTGAATAAACTAAACATTAATTAGATCTAATTATGATTTGAACTAACTACTTACCTTCAAAATCAGGCGAAAGTAACACTAAGGTTGACACACAATCAAAGCATAGTCCAAGAAGGTTTTGGCAAAAAGTCTTTGGGAATAAATTCAAATAATAATAATAATATAGCCTGTGGTGCAAAATGGTATCACATCAAATGTATTAGTTTTGAAAAAAATTGAACTCAATATTGAGTAATTAATGGAGCTTTTTGCCAAAGTATATTTTAGTCATTTTTATGTCGTACTACTTTGAGATATATTCAAAAATCAAACAGGGTAGCAGCCTCTTTGAAAATTAGCCTCTAATTCGAAAAAAAGCAAGAAAAAGCACCTTTTTCGGGAAGTATCTTTTCAAACTAGACTAAAATACATAATAGCAAAAAGGTTTTGCTAAAGTAATCTTGTATTAACGCTACTATTCCTAACTTGGCTTAATTTTCCCCTCTGATTAGAATTAGAATGTAGTAGAATCCTCTGAATTTTTCATGAATAAAAGGAATCTGTTTTTGAATTGTCAAATGTTTTGCCTGCAACAGCCTGACTTCTATCAATGTTCATTAAAATCAAATTGGTAATTTCTGTCTATCTAGTCATTGATCTATTCTTCTGCTTCATCAAAAGAGTATCTGTATTTTGTTAAACCAAATTCCTCAACATGAATCCATTTTACTTCTCTAAATGCGATTTTTCAGACTTTTTTCTGTCTATTATTCCGAGTTTTCTTGGAAGTTCTATAATGTCTACAAATTTATCTGCCATTCTGGTAATATGAAACGGGGTCTTTTTTCTTGCTTCCGTCATAATTGCCAGATATGTATATTTTGTTGTTTTCTAATCAACTTTCCTACAGCAGCGAAATCTCTATCGAAATTCATGAGGATGTGATCTACCTCGGAAAATTTATGATCAATTTTTTTAAACCCACCGGACCTGATCAAGTAAAAATGCCACAAGCATACAACATAGACATTTTTATTCTGACTCTCCGCTGAATCACTCCATGGGATCGTGTGATGAGCAGCACTGCCTTGTTCTTTAATATTTTCTAAACAAGCCAAAATTGAACTGCCAATTTCTTCAGATCCACGATCTCCTTGGTTTTCTGTCCATACATAAAAATAACCTTTGCCATTAGGCTGCTTTGTAGAAATTAAATAAATTCCTAGATTATACAGCCATACTTTCCGTAAGTAGAAAGCTATGGTGGTTAAAATTTGCAGCAAGGGAAGTGCTTTCTGCTAATCGAAAGTAATATACAATATTTTTTCATCGTGCATTTCGATTGGTTTTCTGTTTTTGAAAATCTCTGTTAACTCTTGAGATATGCTCATCATTGGTTTCTAGATCACATACTTTACATGCATCAGTTTTGGGAGATCCAAAGCCAAATTTCACAGAGAAAGGATTTATTGTGATCTTGAACCAGAGTACGTTGTGTTTGAAAGCCCACCCACCACCACATATTTGGTTTCTGATCAAATAAAGCGTAATTTTTACGTCCAACATTTAACATTGACATAACTGCTTCCTTACAAGCCTGTTGGCGTTCTCTATCTGTTTTAAAAAAAATATTCGAAGAATTTTTGCCGATTCCTAAGAACACCAGAAACCTGCTTAATAACAAATGGTTCCTAATTCCAAACAAATAAACATTGTTTTAATCAGCATCCAAGGAATAATATTCTAAATGTACACGCGTTTCATCAGGAAACCTTATGTCACATTTTGGCCTGCATTTTTCGCCACAGAGACATTTTCTTGTAAAAGGAAATCTTGCTGCAATTTCAATTCTTTTATAAGTTCTGTATGCCTTATCTCTTATTTTTTCTTTTTCATCTTGTTACATTTCCATTTATTAGGATATAATTTCTTTTTTAGATTTCTTTTTTCTTCCAACAAGTGACTTTTGTTCTGGATGTTATTAGTTACAAAAAGGTTCTACCTATTTCTGGAAAATCATTTTCAGCTACTTTAAGTTCTTCCACTTCATGGATTTCCTCTTCAGCTCCTAGAGTTTTATTTTCCCCGTCAGTTTCAATGTCTGATTGTAATTCTTTTTATTTTACTTATTAATGCTGTTTTTGCTTGAAGTGAGTAGTCATCTGACAAGTCGTCTAAAAAGATAAAAACTGAAGTGTGCATGACTCTATTCAGGACATGCTAATTAATAAAATTATTATTTCACTACACAAGTATTTAGAAACTCTATCATTTACACTTTCAAAGTTAGGAAAAGTATAAATACACATGACTCGGGGACTAAACCAACTCAAACATAAAACACGGTATATTCATTTTAAACAATTAATTGATAAAAACAATAATTTTAGATGAATAGTATAAAACACTGGTTTCAAATTTAACTGATGAGGAATACTGAGACTTTTCACAAAGATTTGGCAAATTAAAGAGGAAACATTGGAAAAACATAATAATTAACATTTTTGACTCAAATAATTTTGTTAACCAATTTTCGAATTGAATCTTTTAAAACGTTTTAATAAAGTAAAAATGTCTTAAATGATTCTTCGAGGATATGGTTATTTCCATTGTGCCAACTATAAATAAATATTAGGGCAAGCTTTCGAAAATTTCAATATAAGCTCAGAACACAGTAAATGTTCCATATTTTACAAATTTCAAATTACTGCTTAATTAGTTTTAATTATTAACGGATTAAAGGAAACAGAGATCTATATAAGAGCAAACACAGAAAGCAAATAAATCACTGATTCTTGCGATTTGAGAAAATTTAAATTATTAACTTCGAGTATCAGCTTTAAGTAAAATTGATCAATTTAATACCGATTTACCAACTTTCCGCTCTGGTTTTAACTGATGTTGAATTAGCACCTTACCCTAATAAAATTCTTTACATAACGTAGGAATAAATTTACCTGTGTGTTAGAAGACCGATAGAGGCTATTAGAGCTAACACAATATATAATGATGGCGCATTAAGCTTAGTGTTTGCATGTCATTAAATAGGCCAGCTTGCCTAAAGAAATTTAAAATCTCGATTCTGTTTGCATTTTTAAGGTCTGCTTGAATGTGTGTACCAGGTGTAGATCCATATCTAGGATAATTTAGTAATAGATGGTTTATCGTTAAAGGGATATCACATGCTATGCAGAGAGGCTGAACTTCTTTATTTATTAAATACTTATTATGTATCATTATGTATGTGGCCTGTTCTAATTCTATGTAGGACAACTTAATCTATACGATGCATATGTCTGAGGTAAGAGAATTTTCGAACATCGGGCAAGACGTTTTTCAGGTAGACGGCGTCCGTGTTATTGTTATTATTGTCTGGAATTTATTGTTGACTTGATTTTTAGCATACAACTTGAGATCATCAGCTTTTTCATTGCTAATTATGTGCCGTGACTTGATGTCCACAAGCTTTTTCCTGAAGGTTGGATCAAACGATATAAGGATCTTATGTTCTTGCTGCTAAGGTTTTTTGAGAAACAGTCCTGTATACCGTATAGCACAGCTAAATAATCTATACATATGTATTAGAAATGCTGGTTGGTCGGTTTCAAAGCATTCTTAAGCACGTAAATATACTTACATATTTAGGAAGCATTTGCGTAAAAGTCAGCTCGTTATAAATTATAACATATTCGGCACCATTGGTAGTCTTGGAGCCATCAGTGAAAAATAGATGATGAGCCCTGTATTCTTGCAGGATATAAAGATAAGTTTGTTTGAACAGTAAGGTATTAGAATCTTTCTTTTAGACCTTTGATCGACTGCTAAGGGATGATTAGTTCCTTAATAATGTGTGGCGAAAGAAACGTTGAAGACTGGTGTCGAGAGCTTTCGTTGGAATAATAACTAGAAAAAGTGTTGCCTTTAAAGAAAGATAATATTTTATGTCCAGGATGGATGTGTAAACCATAAAGGTAATTGGCAACAAGTTTCTGTCTTCTCAGATTCAGTGGTTCTAACCCTGAGACTGTTTGTAAAGTAATTGCGGAGAACGTGCAAAAAGCAACAATAGCATATCGTATGCGGCTGTTATGGACAACATTTGGTGGTGCCGTCCGATTGGGATTAGCAAAGGCATAGTTTACAAAGCTCAATCAATTCTGGATAGACCTATAGCTTTGTATAGATAGAAAAAATCTCTCTGTAAGATCCCCAAATAATATTTAGGTACAATATAAGCAAATGGAAAAAAGGAAAGATATTTAGATTGGGAAATTGGAATATAAGAAGCATAAACGGGAAAGAACAGGAACTTACTAAAGAATTCAAAAAAGCTAGATTAGATTTACTAGCAGTTACTGAAACGAAGAAAAAAGGACAAGGATTGATAAAACTAGGAAGAGACCACATCCTACTATACAGCGGAGTATCACCAGAAAAGAGGGCAGTAGGATGTATTATTAAAAATGAATACGTTAAATATATAAACCACTGGGATTTCATCTCAAAGAGGATATTAAAAGTTGAAATGCAATTATTAGAAAATAATGTAAAAACAATAGTAGTAATAGTCTATGGACCAAGTGATGATGAAGTAGGAAGAATGAAGGACGAGTTCTGGGAAGAATTAACGGATGTAATAGAAAATGTAAATGGCAGGCTATTAATATTAGGAGATTTCAATAGTCGAGTTGGAAAGAGAAGCAATGAAGTAATAGATGTACTAGGATGCCAAGAAGAAGATCATAGGAATAACAATGGAATCGGAATGCTAGACTTCTGCACGCAGAATAATTTAATTATAACAAACACCTTTTACATGCACAAAGACATTCACAAATACACACGTAAAGTTAAAGGCAGAAAAGAAAAACCTATAACTATAACCAAAACAAAAACTCAGAATAAAAACGAGTCCATTCGATCTTACAAGCTACAAAATGCAGAAATAGCAGACGAATTCAGAAAAACCATAGAGCAAAAGTTAGGGCAGAATACGGAGGAAAGGAAGTAATATGGCAAAAATTTAAAGAGAAAGAAAGAAATCTGCGGATTAAGAGTAGTGAATAATAATAGAAAAAAGAGCAGATGGTGGAATCAAGAAATTAAAAACCAAGTCAACATCAAGAAAAAATTATGGAAATATTACTTGGGAAATAAAACGGAAAACAGATATGAAAAATACAAAGTACAACGCATAAGAGTCAAAGAAATGGTAACACAAGCCAAACAAAAACCTGGGATGAGTTCGGAACAAGAATGGAAGAAGACAGCAAATCGAACCAAAAATTATTCTATAGAGTTTTGAAAACGTTAAGGAAAGACAAACAGCAAGACTTAAAACAGGTGAAAACAAAAGACGATAAAATACTTACACAAGAAAACGAGATTATGGAAAGATGGAAGGAATATTTCCAGGAACTATTAAGTACAAATGATTATCAGAATGCGACAACTAAAGAAACTACAAATCGGGCACCAGAAGAAGACGTAGACAACATCCAAGAAAATGAAGTAATTGACGCCATCAAACATCTCAAAAGAGGGAAAGCTGCCGGACACAATAAGATAACAACTGAAATGCTGAAGAATCTAGGAATGCATGGTATAAGAATGCTAACAGAGATTTTTAATACAGCATGGAATTCCGGAATAATACCAAAGGACTGGGAAATTGGAATCATATTGCCAATATTAAAAAAGGGAGATATCAGAGTATGTTCACTCTATAGAGGTATCACTTTATTAAGTTTAGTATTGAAAACATACGGGCATATATTAGAAAAAAGATTACGAGAAAAGGTAGAACAGCAACTTGCAGAAGGTCAGAGTACGCAGTACGCAAAACCATGTTTTCACAATAAAACAGATAATTGAAAAAACACGAACAAAAGATGCGGAAATATACATGGCATTTTTCGATTTAGAAAAAGCCTTCGATAAACTATCACAGAAAGAAGTGTGGTTAAGCCTAAGTCAGCGAGGTATCAACACCAAACTGATACAGGGAATTAAAAGTTTATATACCAACAATAGATGCTATGTAAGGAAGAATAGCACACAATCGCAAATGTTTGCAATAAATGATGGCTTAAGACAGCTCGGAGTTATGAGCCCCACTCTCTTTATCGTGCTTATAAATGACGTCATTAAAGCAGTAGAGAAAAGTTGAAGCAATAGGTCTTTCAGAATACGCATTTGTCGACGATTTAGTGATTTTTGCAACAACAGATACCGAATTACAACTAAATATTCAATATGGGTAAAAGAGCTAGCCAAAAGAAAGCTCAAAATAAACGTAAACAAGTCAAAAGTGATGATGCTAGGGAGAGAAAAGAAAAGTTGACATAGAAGTAAATAACCAAAAACTGGAACAAGTAGACGCATACAAATATCTAGGCGTAGTAATAGAAAGGGAAGGAAATATGGAGGAGGAAGTAAACGAACGAATTTGTAAAGCATCACGAATATATCATAGTTTAAACAAAGCGTTCATCGGGAGAAGAGAAATAAGTAAGAAGACAAAATTAACGGTATACAAAACTGTGTTTAGACCGATTTTGACCTATGGAAGTGAGAGCTGGATATTAACAAACTCGATCAGAAACAGAATAAACGCCATAGATATGAAGTATTTAAGAAAAGTGAAGAGAATAACAAGACGAGACAGGATAAGAAACAGTACAGTTAGAGAAGAATTACAAGTAGAACCTGTCATCGATGTAATTGAAAGAAGCCAACTGAAGTGGTTTGGACACATATGTGGTATGAGTGATAAGCGACAGGTGAAAAGCATATGGGAAGCGCGAGTGCAAAAAAGCAAGAGACGAGGAAGACCCAAGAAAACGTGGAATGACGAAGTTTGAGATATTTTGAAAAAAAAGACAATGACGTGGATAGAAGCTAAAAAAAAGACGAAAAATGAAAAGGAATGGACTAGACTTGTATATAATGTGTAAAGTGACGTGTAAATCAACAACTGTGTATACCTTACACCAATGTGGTAGAAAGGTTGTGATTTTTTTTACAGTGTAACTCACTTTAATTTACAGAAGTTCTTTTGCAAAAAAGACAACAGAGCAACACCACAAATAAGAAATCGTTAAGAAAGCTTTAAAAAGTGAGGTTGTGTATAACTTGCATCATGCACTTGAATGGTGCTGACCACGGATACTGATTGAGATTATCGTTTTTCGACGATTTTCCAACAAACCAATTTAATTGAAAATTAGACTTTATTATTTTAATTACAGCTACAAGGCATGAACAATATTATAGGAAAACGATAATAATCTTAAAAATAATTTCAGAAACTATGTTTAACTGTAAGACAAGCGATGACTTCGTTGTCACTGCATTTAAAAGGCAGTAACCAATAGGGTATAATAATATGAAATATGACTAGAATTCAAGGTTAATTAAGCCGTCATAGTAAGAACGTCAATGTAGATTAATTGTACGACGTTGTTGTCATTTGATATGACACCGTTCACGTATTATCACTAGATTTCTACGTGAAAATGATGTCAGATTGCTAACTGGATAGTTTAACAAACTTTTGGAAGTGACATCTCAAAATTTTCTTGAACTTAAAATTTTTTAACAAGAATCGCTTGATTATTGCAGCTCAGTTATTTTGGTTATGTAAATTTCTATACCGACTCAACTATGACAATTCACTGATAACTAATTTTAGCACGGAATGGTGGCGACAGAAATCAAAACAACGTTTCGATTTTACTTGCATTTAAATTACCACGAGAAATCTTAACGGAAAAACTTGTAACCTTCCCGCATGGCTGTCAATCACTTAATCATTGATTTTTCGCCCCAATTATCTTAAAAAATCTTACTAACTGCCTAACTTGCTTGTTTTTGGGTTATACAATCTTAAGAAACAGGACAGCAGTCAAGTAATCCAGTACATTTTAACAGAGGGGTACTCGAAATATTTAGATAGCATATACCAGGTGTATACCTATGAAATGAGACTTTCAGCTATTAGACCACAGATGTCGCTAGGAGTATTTTTAAACTGTCCCAAATGTCTTATTTTTTCGTCTGTCATCTGTCAACAATATTCATTTCATTGTTTGTGATGTTTCATACAACAACGCATTTTTTTCGCTCTTAAA
>VTPC01001176.1:20224-114941 GCA_011009095.1 Ignelater luminosus
TTTTTTCCCATGAAAACCTATCCTATAATTGGAGATACTGTTGTTCATGAGATCTACTCCACCCATGGACTGGTTATAACAACTAACAACATTCGGTTAGGGAATT
The DNA here is from genome assembly GCA_011009095.1 of Ignelater luminosus. Classification (NCBI taxonomy): domain Eukaryota; kingdom Metazoa; phylum Arthropoda; class Insecta; order Coleoptera; family Elateridae; genus Ignelater; species Ignelater luminosus. The sequence goes on from VTPC01001176.1 coordinate 20,331, forward strand.
TCAATTTTCGATTTCTCCTTTACGGAGTACCTAGCCGCTTTTCGAACGGGTGCTATCCCATACCTGTTTGAAAGTACCGTGACAACGCTATTATCCCTCCACTTGACACAGGCAATATTGTTTTCGCGATCAACAAAAGAGTCGAATGTTCCTCATGGTTTTTTCTTCATAATCGTAGAATCTTCAACTGGACATTTATCAATTCTATTATCTAGCACAGTGCCTGTGCCGCTAAAATTTATTTTTTCTAGTTTTGTAATAAGATTCGCACTGGTAAAAAATTATCAAAAAATAATGAAAAGTTGATATTGGAAAATTTACTTTTGAGCAAATCTGCAAATTTCATCACAGCTGATTCGCCTAGGCCAATACTGTTGTCTCGGTTAGCAGTTCGCCCTTGATAGATGTCAAAGTTCACACAGTACCCGGATGGCTGAGCAAGGACCCAGGCTTTGTATCCGAAACGAATGGGCTTCCCACGTATAAATTGTTTGCATCCATTACGTCCAAAATATGGAATCATTGATTCATCTATCGACATATCCTTAGAGACTGGTGTATACCTAACAAAAAGTTCGTTTACTTTTTCTATCAAGGGACGTAATTTAGCCATTTTATCATTTTTGTGCAGATTATTATTGCCTGTTGCATGAATATACCTAAAAATGTCTTCAAACCGATTCCGCCGCATGGAATTTGACACTAAGTCATTTTTAGTATCCGAACGACCTTCCCAAAACATACGACGGCGTGGAACTGGGTCATATCCACTTATATATAATATTGATATGAAAACTAACATTTTTTCGTTTCCTACTTCTAATTTGTAATTCTTCGAAGCAGCATACATAACGGTATTTTTAACTAAAGTTTCTAAAACATCTGATGATAAAAACAACTCTAAGAACTCTAATGGTTTACTATCTTTTGATAATATAATGGGAGGAAGCCTTTTTACGTTTGTTTGACTCTTGGGATTCTTTTGAAGATCTCCTTTTGTCTAATGTCGCTTCTTGATAAGCTTTGAATTTTTCATCTTTTTGCTCTCTTCTTGCTTATCCTTATTTTCTTTGTTTTCTTCATTTTCGTCTTTATTTATTTCATCAACGTCGTCCACTAAATTAGTCTCAGCGTCAGCCTGCAACTGTCTAGATTTAGTCTGTTCGGATCGTTGCAGTCTTCGTCCCCAGAGTCTTCATCACTTTTCCAACCTTGATTGTCAGGTGGAGTAATGTATATGCAGTCGGGAACTACATTTTCATTTTCTTCTAACAATTCTAATAAGTCTGCTGTGCTCAGAGGTTGTCTCCTAAAAAAAAGATACCGTTAGTGACCAACGGGTCGTTAGAGACCCAAGCGAATTCAAACGTAAAATTTAACTAGAAATATAAGTTAGAATTTGTTGAGATCCGTATAGAGACTAAAATACAAGTGTCTAGCAAATATATACGTACTTAAATTACAGCACAGACTAAAAACATACTACTTACCAGTATTTCCTTGTATCCATTCTTGATAATAAAATTTTTACACTGCTTAAAAGATTAATTTAAAAGGAAAACCTGACAGCTTCTTAGTCTCACAAACACCAGTATAGACTGAGTATTTAGTAAGTACATTTTTCTCATCTGCAACTCAATCAACATCCAAGTTCTCTTTAAAACCGAATGTAAAGGGAGTGGGTCGTTAACGACCCGTTGGTCATAAACGGCTTAACGGATGTAATAGAAAATGTAAATGGCAGGCTATTAATATTAGGAGATTTCAATAGTCGAGTTGGAAAGAGAAGCAATAAAGTAGTAGATGTACTAAGATGCCAAGGAGAAGATCATAGGAATAACAATGGAATCAGAATGCTAGACTTCTGCACGCAGAATAATTTAATTATAACAAACATCTTTTACATGCACAAAGACATTCACAAATACACACGTGAAGTTAAAAGCAGAAAAGAAAAATCTATAATAGATTATTTCCTTATTAATAAAACACACCGAAAAGATATATTAGACGTACAAGTTAAAAGAGGGGCAGAAATCTATAGCGACCACTACTTGGTAACTGCAAAACTACGAATAGAAACAGTTGACAAGCAAGAAAAAACCGAAACAAAAACTCAGAATAAAAACGAGTCCATTCGATCTTACAAGCTACAAAATGCAGAAATAGCAGACGAATTCAGAAAAACCATAGAGCAAAAGTTAGGGCAGAATACGGAGGAAAGGAAAGAAATGCCTTTAGAAGTAATATGGCAAAACTTTAAAGAGAAAGGAAGAAATGTGCGGATTAAGAATAATGAATAATAATAGAAAACAGAGCAGATGGCGGAATCAAGAAATTAAAGACCAAGTCAACATCAAGAAAAGATTATGGAAATATTACTTGGGAAATAAAACGGAAGACAGCTATGAAAAATACAAAATACAACGCATCAGAGTCAAAGCAATGGTAACACAAGCCAAACAAAAAACCTGGGATGAGTTCGGAACAAGAATGGAAGAAGACAGCAAATCGAACCAAAAATTATTCTATAGAGTTTTGAAAACGTTAAGGAAAGACAAACAGCAAGACTTAAAACAGGTGAAAGCAAAAGACGATAAAATACTTACACAAGAAAACGAGATTATGGAAAGATGGAGGGAATATTTCCAGGAACTATTAAGTACAAATGATTAACAGAATGCGACAACTAAAGAAACTACAAATTGGGCACCAGAAGAAGACGTAGACAACATCCAAGAAAATGAAGTAATTGACGCCATCAAACATCTCAAAAGAGGGAAAGCTGCCGGACACGATAAGATAACAACTGAAATGCTGAAGAATCTAGGAATGCATGGTATAAGAATGTTAACAGAGATTTTTAATAAAGCATGGAATACCGGAATAATACCAAAGGACTGGGAAATTGGAATCATATTTCCAATGTTTAAAAAGGGAGATATCAGAGTATGTTCAAACTATAGGGGTATCACTTTATTAAGTATAGTATTGAAAACATACGAGCATATATTAGAAAAACGATTACGAGAAAAGGTAGAACAGCAACTTGCAGAAGGTCAGAGTGGTTTCAGAAGAGGACGCAGTACGCAAGACCATGTTTTCACAATAAAACAGATAATTGAAAAAACACGAACAAAAGATGCGGAAATATACATGGCATTTCTCGATTTAGAAAAAGCCTTCGATAAACTATCACAGAAAAAAGTGTGGTTAAGCCTAAGTCAGCGAGGTATCAACACCAAACTGATAAAGGGAATTAAAAGTTTATATACCAACAATAGATGCTATGTAAGGAAGAATAGCACACAATCGCAAATGTTTGCAATAAATGATGACTTAAGACAGGGCGGAGTTATGAGCCCCACTCTCTTTATCGTGGTTATAAATGACGTCATTAAAGCAGTAGAGAAAAGCACTAGAAAGGTGCATATCGCTTATAATAAGCTAGAAGCAATAGGTCTTTCAGAATACGCATTTGCCGACGACTTAGTAATTTTTGCAACAATAGATACCGAATTACAACTAAATATTAAAATATGGGTAAAAGAGCTAGCCAAAAGAAAGCTGAAAATAAACATAAACAAGTCAAAAGTGATGATGCTAGGGAGAGAAAAGAAAAGTTGACATAGAAGTAAATAACCAAAAACTAGAACAAGTAGACGCATACAAATATCTAGGCGTAGTAATAGAAAGGGAAGGAAATATGGAGGAGGAAGCAAACGAACGAATTAGTAAAGTATCACGAATATACCATAGTTTAAACAAAGCGTTCATCGGGAAAAGAGAAATAAGTAAGAAGACAGAATTAACGGTATACAAAACTGTGTTCAGACCGATTTTGACCTATGGAAGTGAGAGCTGGATATTAACAAACTCGACCAGAAACAGAATAAACGCCATAGATATGAGGTACTTAAGAAAAGTGAAGGGAATAACAAGACGAGACAGGATAAGAAACAGTACAGTTAGAGAAGAATTACAAGTAGAACCTGTCATCGATGTAATTGAAAGAAGCCAACTGAAGTGGTTTGGACACATATGTAGTATGAGTGATAAGCGACAGGTGAAAAGCATATGGGAAGCGCGAGTGCAAAAAAGCAAGAGACGAGGAAGACCCAAGAAAACGTGAAACGACGAAGTTTCAGATATTTTGAAGAAGCTAAAAAAAAAGACGAAGAATGAAAAGGAATGTATATTGTATATAATGTGTAAAGTGACGTGTAAATCACCAACTATGTATACCTTACACCAATGTATATATAATTACAACCTTTCTATATATATATATATATATATATATATATATATATATATAAGCAGACGCTTTTACAGTGGAACTCACTTTAATTTACAGAAGTTCTTTTGCAAAAAAGACAACAGAGCAACACCACAAATAAGAAATCGTTAAGAAAGCTTTAAAAAGTGAGGATGTGTATAACTTGCATCACGCACTTGAATGGTGGTGACCACGGATGCTGATTGAGATTATCGTTTCTTGATGATTTTCCAACGAACCAATTTAATTGGAAATTAGACTTTATTATTTTAAATACAGCTACAAGGCATGAACAATATTATAGGAAAACAATAATAATCTTAAAAATAATTTCAGAATCTATGTTTAACTGTAAGACAAGAGATGACTTCGTTGTCATTGCATTGGCAGTAACCAATAGGGTATAATAATATGAAATATGACTAGAATTCAACGTTAATATAGCCGTCATAGTAAGAACGTCAATGTAGATTAATTGTACGACGTTGTTGTGATTTGATATGACACCGTTTACGTATTATCACTAGATTTCTACGTGAAAATGACGTCAGATTGCTAACTGGATAGTTTAACAAACTTTTGGAAGTGACATCTCAAAATTTTCTTGAACTTAAAATTTTTTAACAAGAATCGCTTGATTATTGCAGCTCAGTTATTTTGGTTATGTAAATTTCCATACCGACTCAACTATGACAATTCACTGATAACTAATTTTAGCACGGAATGGTGGCGACAGAAATCTAAACAACATTTCGATTTTACTTGCATTTAAATTACCACGAGAAATCTTAACGGAAAAACTTGTAACCTTCCCGCATGGCTATCAATCACTTAATCATTGATTTTTCGTCCCAATTGTCTTAAAAATCTTACTAACTGCCTAACTTGCTTGTTTATGGGTTATACAATCTTAAGAAACAGGACAGCAGTCAAGTAATCCAGTACATTTTAACAGAGGGGTACTCGAAATATTTAGATAGCATATAATTATACGTAATAAAGTTTTCGGTAAATCTAAATACCGGACAATTATTTAAAAATTTTGAATTATCATTGCATTTGCTGCTTAACTAATTTATTCTTTTTAATAAAATACAAAAATTAAACATTTTTAAGATTAATTTGTATTGTACAGTAGAACATAATTAATCCGTGCTTAGAATTACATTATGAATTTATGCTTGTCGATAAGACATTTACTAAGCTCGCATAAACAACAACAATTATATAAATACCAAACCTTATAAAGCAATAGAAAGTCGTGAAACAAAAAAAAACACAACAAAATTTATTGTGGACGGTTCTTTTATTAAAACAGACAGTTTGTATTGATTTGTGTAAAAACCACAAATAAATCTTACACCCTTCTTTAATTCAATTTGAATAAATTTCGTTTATAATAGCAGTTAGTCTCCAAATAAGATTTTAAAAAAAGAAAGGAATGTTTATTTTCATTTAATCATTATCGACCCAATTCAATATATGTACATATTAGCCTACATATAGTAATATAATTAATGTAAAAAACTGTAACTTATAATAGAAGTGTGTGAATTTATAGAAATTTCAAACGGTGCCTGGTATTAATATCCTTTGCATTTCTCAACTACTACATTCTTTCTAAATTTGACTATAAGATTATGAATACATTTATACTTACTAAAAAAATTATACCAAACATTGATGTTTCTTAACTAATAAATATTTACGTGATTCGTATGATATAAAAAAGTAGCGGCAACCCGAATACCTAAAAAAAGAGGAAAAAAACAAATTTAAGATCCATTCATAGAATAATTTGCTCATTGTAGTCTAAAAATACGTTAGCGTGCAAGAGGACGCACGTTAATGTAGAACGTGTTCCTGTTATTTCAATTTATCTACCTCGAACACGGAAAAAAACATTTTTTAGCACTTATAAAGATTTTAAAGCTCGACCGAGAGAGGTGAATCTGAGCAAGCACAGATTTCCCATGAGGTTGGAAACGGACCGCTCTATATTTGTATCCCAGGGAAAATGGACTTCAGAAAGTGGAAAACAATCAGGGGCTACGCGACAAGTTAATTATTTATCTTTACTTCTTATTTTGTTTCGAAACCTAACCCGAAACTTGCAAGTTTTCACTTACATCGATTTGAAATTTTAACGATACCATTAGCTACTTAAAATGAATTAAGTTTCTTGGTGAACACTAAAACAAACTTTCTTTACCCTAACATTTTGTATGTTTACGTCTTTCTATTTAAAACATGAACTGTTATAAAGCAAAAAGAGGGTAATTATTGATTTACAGATTTTTAAAGTGGAATATAGCATGCTGTATGGTTCTCTCCATTGTTGATATTAATTTGCTCAAAGGCCGTTAAAAGCATACATTTGAAAGCCCAGTTCATTATTTAGGAAAATCTACGGTTATTATAAACCACATTTTCCACCTGTTTATCTTTCCCAGACCCTCTATTATCCCTTGCTTAAAAACGTTCTCGTTCTTTTATATCATCGTGTCTCACTGAACGGTATTTTGATTTCTGTAATAAAATTCCTCAAAGCAGGTATATTTCCTAGCAAAATTTTACTTAAAATAAACTTGATATTGCGTCAGTGTCGAAGCTGATGGCTTTTCCAATTACTAAATTTGCATGCAGAGGTCGCATCGGAGAGTTTGGATGTTATTGGAGAGACTTGCTTAGCACCCAAAGACGTGCCTCGACGTCTAAAAATCATTGACAAAACTCAGCATACCGTGAAATAAACGAATAATTAAGTTTGAATTTTTATGCAAAATTGAAATAATACAGAATCCAATTAACTTATGAATTGCTTAATCGATAATTTCTCTTTTAAATCGTTTCTTATTAGGTCTATACATTGCGTGCGTGAAATACATAACAATCGGTTATTCTACCGAAAGATAACTTTAACCCCTCTTTAATCATAGTCTATAGCAAAACAAAATTCTAACCCTAGAAATTAATGACGACATTTTAATGCATTTATATTCTCACTCAAACTTAAACTTATGTTTTTTCAATTTAAATTTTTAAAGACAGGTCTGTTACAGTTTTTCAATTTTAAAGGCTGTTTGCCACTAAACAGCAATAGCAGGTCTACCGCTGTTATGTGTGGGTTTTTAAATTTTTTATAAACTTTGTAAATATATCAAGCAAAAACAGCTTGGCAAACTGTTTTATTTTTCTTATTAAATTGGTTTTTGCTTTCATCAATTATAGTTTTTTTTCACTCTGAATCAAGTTTCTACAAAGTCAACAGTACCTTGTTAATTGAATTTTTTTTGAAAATGTACAATAAACGGAATATTGAGACAAATTTTATTGTAAAATCGTAGAAATTTTTTTATTGGCAAACTTTATCGGTGTGAACTTTAGCAGGAAAAAGCAAATACTAACAACAGATTTTTTTAATTTCAAGTAATTAAAAAAATGTTTATTGATCTATCGGTAATAATAATATCAGACCTTATGTTATAGTCAAAATTTAAATCAGCTTGCTATAAAAAGTCACACTGTACCTTTCTTGAAATAATCTTCTTCGGTCAGCTACACAAATTTTGCGTCTTTCACAAGAAACACTAAACTATGCTATCTGGCCCATTGGCAAAAATTTTTATTCTTTACTCTAAGCTGAAAAATAACATACCTTTTCTTGCTTTTTTCTATTAGAAATTGCTTTTTTTATATTGTTTACTAACTGTATGCATAGAAATGAGTCCTTGCAGTTGAATTATTTGTGCACCTCTTCCGTACGTATAATGATCTCGTATACTCCTAACCAGATTGTTCATACTTTCATAGTTTTGATCTGATCTTGAATTTTAACAAAAAGCAACTATAAAATCAAATTTACTATATTATGTATAATTCATGACAACCCCTTGTCTGTTACATGCCTTAGTTCAAATCATCAAAGATTCTAGTAACCGAGGTTGATTGTAGATTCATAAAGCTGATACTTGAGATGAACTGTATGAGTTACTATCGTTCAAATCCGATTCTGCTTTTATAGCTTAATTACAGAGATCATAAGGAAAAAGCTTCTAAACCTTGTTCACTTGCAATATCAATGAACTGTGGAACGAAATTCAACTCACTGAACGGCATCGACGTGCAGAACTTATAATATTGCTGAGAACACTGAACGAGCAAATATAAGCTGATTGCAAAAGAAAAGGAACAAGCAAAAAATGAATCCAAACTAGAAATGGGCAATTTGGAAACTTAGTGTAAGTAAGTAAGAGGATAGACCGAAAAGGTGAGATTTGGACAAACTTCTACCATAAGCAGGAACTCTAGCAAGAAGTCTTAAAATAACTAGTAGTTAATCCGAAAATGCTATAAATTGCTAGTTAAAAGTAAAACGTATTCTAAAGATGTAATACAAATTTTTTATAAATCACCCATTCGCACAACTGTAAGTATTCTGCTGCAAAACGTTTAGTGTCTTGCAAATAAAACAAGTAAACTAGAGATTTTTTTGTGTTACTGGGCACTGGGCCAAATGTTAAGATTATAGCAAACTAAGTTCAAGTGAATTTTATCTTGCTACTTACTTTTGTAAATTCGTTTTTAAAAGTGGTAGTGTGTGTATATTTGTTAGGGACGGAATTGAAAGCAAGAGGATTGCAAAATTAAAGAAGTATCCATTGAAAAAGATTTTGAATGCGCTACCATTAGAATCAAATCTCAAGCTAGTAAAAATGATTAAACCATATTAACTGTGTATAGGAGTCCTCGAGATAATTTTAATATATTTTTGAGTAAGCTACATAATTCATTATAGCTTCTATGTAAAGATAGAAAAGGTGTTGTCATTGTCGGTGACTTTAGAACTAATCTTTTAATTAAAAGTAGAAATCTAAATCGATTAAATGATCTGCTAAATTTATAGGGTATTGAAATTGGCAAAGTTTGTAATTTTTGCAGATGACTCGTTTTTACTGATCAACTCCAGTAATGATCTTGATACTAGGAAGCAAGCAAACAAAGATCTTGAATATTTAAATGTCTGGTACAAAAATAATCCTATCAAAACTAACTAACAAAGCGTGTTAGTCAGGATCAATAACTCAAGTATATCACAACTTACAAGTACTAAGTTTCTAGGTAATCAAATCCAAGACAAAGTTACCATTTCAAACAACTGGAAACAATACATAGATATTCTCAGTAAAAGGTTGTTATCGATACATTATATGTTACAACGATTAAGGTTTATTGTCAGTTTTAATATTGAAAAACCATACTACTTTGCATTTCTTCATTTATTAATTTCTTACGGGATATGTGTATGGGGAATGTGGACGGATTCAAAACTTTACCTGCAAAAAAGGTCTTTACGTTTCATGATGAACACTAAATATCAAACAAGTTGCAAACCGTTGTTTCAAGTATTGAAAGTAATAACAGTACCTTCTATTTTTACTTATTAGTTTTATCAGAGATACGTATACTTTTAGTTTTTTGATATTACCTCGGAAACATGGTCAAAATAGCCGCCGAAAGATAAATGTTATTAAATGCTTATTTTTGTGAGGAGACTGTGTAACGTGGCCTTGCGTTACAATTTAAATTTAAAAAAAGAACCCTTATGTTCTAGGCCGGCTGAACTCAGGGGTGGCCTTGAGTGTGGATTTGTGAGGGTTATAACACAATAAAAACACAACACAAATTTAAGCGTACAAATATATTTAACTTGAATATTTACACTTATAAGAAAACACAAAATTGGGCGCCTTTTCTCAAAAACCTTATAAAATAACTTTAACCTTAACAAAATTTACATCTAAATTATTTCATAATATTCAATTTAATAAATTTACATGATTAGAAACATTTTATTAAATACACAAGATTATACTTAGAGGAAAATATAAAGGAAACGATTATTTAACAAAAGGCAGTTTTTCTGTCTTTGGTTTTTTTTTCTAATACAACCCCAACAAAACTCCTTGAAATTATACAGAAGTAAAACAATGAAAATTTAATTTTTATAAGAATTTAGAATACAGTTACAATAATTCAAGGTGAAGTCAATTTTTATACCAAATATTTTTATCAAGCCTGTCCACTCGAATAGCTTATCGATTCTACCTACACACAAGGTAAAAGATTAAAAATTCTTCAAAAATTAAAAAGGACTTTTGAAATAGGAAAAATTTAAATTTAAAGACAAATTATAATTTAGATTAGACAAAGCATAATTAAAACAAAAAATATTTAATGACTTCTGTAAACTAAGAAAAATTTGGAGCACAAAGTCTTTAGATTCAAAAAAAATTTAATAGAGCTACTACAACCCTAGTAACAAGTTAAACAAATAAAAAAATAGAACACTCAACCTATTTCGGATACACAAATTGAAAAAAAAAATTATCCTTTTTACCAACACGTTTTCATATTGCCTCCGGCCGGAATCGTGATGAAGGTGAAACTCTAAGAAAAGTAAAAAATTGCCACACAAAAAATTAATTCAATTTAGATCCGAAATTGAGTATTTTAAAAAAATTTAATCAAAAAATAAATTTCTTTAGATGTATACTCAAACACAGAATTTACTCACAAAATTTAGTTTAACTTAAAAAGAATTTAAAAAAGCGTAGTTACAATTATTACGAGGGATAAACCAGAGTTATATGTGCCTCAGATTGTCTCCTTAAGTCTATTTTTTTTAATTTTAAAATTAAAAAAATTCCCAGATAAACTTCAAGACCGAAAATCTGTTCTTCCATTTTAAATAATTAATCGTTAAACACGGAAACTATTTATTGTGAAGTTACGAAATTTGAAGATGGGATAGAGCACTAATTCCTTCCAAGGATCCAGACAGAAGCGTACATCTCAAATCCGGAGGACTGCTGAATCAGAGCGCCTAGTTTGACCAATTAAGCCTCCATAAATGATAAAGAAAACTTCCAACATCCAGGATGGTTTCCCGGGAAAAAAAACTGTAGACCAAGAACATCGATCAGTATTGATGGAAACAGGGATGCAACAAAAAACTTACCCCTAATTTAGGGTTTTTTCGCACTAACTCGAAATTAAATCGAATGAACAAGACTTTAGCGCGTAACACGAGTGCTGGTCACTTCTCGTCTGCCGCAAGTCGATCCCTCCGTTCTCCAAAATTCAAGTCAATGGGTTCTACAATCAACGCAAGAAGAAAATTAAATTATTTAAACAATGACAAGTCCCATCTAAGGCTTTAATTAAAAAAATCTGAACAAAAAAAGACCGTTACAACTGTTGCTTGAATTCAGTAACAAAACTGAGTTCGTTGTGGTTATGCTTTGCATTCCCAGATGTTTTTATACTAAAAGCTTACTTGTATTATTCTGTACGTGGCTTGTCTTATATCATGAACTGGTCCCTTAGTTTAAATATATTTTTATGATTATTAATACGATTAGACAGAATTACTAGTACTTAGGAAAGTTTATGGGCAGAGAAGTTTTCCATATCTTATTGATAAATATTTTTTAGATCTTTGGAGAAGTACCCAGAACAAACACCATAACGAAAATCATCATGAATGCATTACATATAGAATAGATTAGTACATTCAATGTAATCAATTTGTAGAGGGGAAGTTCCAAAATTGTCTTTTTTTGATATTTGCAAGTTTAAGTTGCTATAAGATGATTAATGTATAAAATTTCAGAAAATTCAATTTTATATAAATATAAACGCAAAACAAAGATATTGGAATCTACTATTGGCCAATCAATACATCTTATAATTTTGTATTAACATAGAGTAATAATTGTATATGTAGATGTATAATTTAATTTAATGTACACACTACTTTCGAAACATTTAGCAAATATACCATAAAATATAAAAAAATTTTGTATTACCTTCTAACCAAATATTAACATTAGAATTAGAATTAATAAGAGAATAATAAAATAAATAATGCCGCATGAGAGTTTTGCTAAGCCTAAATAGTGAATATCAATGCAAAATCTCAGTATTCTACTATACGAAACTTCCTCATTGACATTTAATCGTTTAGAGCTAATAATTCTTGATTCATATCATTGTATGACCTTATGTTTGTTTATTCTTAAATTATTTGCCCGCAACCAAAGGCTACCAACTGAGTCCAGTCCGGTGTAGTTAAAATCTAGTATACTAATTTACTTCTTGTTACTTGTAATCTTACAACTTTTGCTGCTGAAATATTGCTAACACAACTTAATAATTTATGTAATGCAAAACATTCTAACTTTCAAAAGCTTATAATTAATGATAATAATAATAATAATCTCCACTTAAACACTAATTAGATAGTTTTCTACAAAAATAAGAAAATCCACATCAATTTCGCGAATTTAAGACATAAGTTGTTTACGAAATTACACATCACTTAATAATAATAATAGTAAATGCATGGAAATCTTTTAACGTCTTCTGTTATTATATTCATTCCCATATTTGGATGTATTTTGTAAATCTGCGTTTGAAATGCAGATTAAGGAATAATCTCCGGCACAATTCAGGGGCATAAACAAGGCAGTTGCAATGGTTGCTTTTGTATTCAAAACAGCGGCGTCACCGTTAACTAACGTTGTTCCAATTTAATTGAATTTCCAGTGAATAAAAACATAAACGCCCTAAGTTGTGTTTTCTGGTTAGTGTTGTTTATTCTAGTTGTATATTTACGAGTAAATTCATTTTACGGTTACATGTTTTATATATAAAATGTTCGAAATTGTGAATATTAATTGAGGGAAATTAGAATTTTTAATTTGTTACTGCACATAAATCATTTATATTGCTCTAAGCTTTTTAAGTATCTTAGGCTAATTTAATTTATTCTTTCTAAATCCTTTATTAAAGTTTCTTGAAAATTTTGTATGCATAAATTATTTAGTAATTTTTTCTTAATCCTAATTATGGCAAACTTGCTTACAAGAAAACTTTTTTAATATATATTGTTTTAAAAGTAAAATTGAGCAATTTTGTTCTTTTATGGAAGCTTTGAAATTTTCGAAAATTAAATTTGCCACACTTTCAGATTTTTATTTTTTCGTGCTTTTACTTATAAAAGAGGCAAAAAAGCTTTAACACTTTTAAAGGTACACGAACTTATTACTTTAAAACTATACCGTTATTTCATTTAGCACAGGCTCTTTAGGACGGGTGCGCTTAAATTATAAAAGGGAATGTACGCGATGGTTAGAAAGAAGTCTCATGTTTTTATACTCCCAGTGATTATATGATTCTGAAACGTGAATATGCTAAAGCCTATTTAAAAAATGTGAATAAATATTAGTAGCAATTAGTACTACCCAACTTTATTCACCTCTTTTAATGCTTAATTATTAACTTACCTAGAATTTTATTTGCTATTTTTTTTAGTATTAATAGTATGATCTTAGTAACTGCACTACAGGTTTGTATTTGTAATTTCAGAATTCACTTCATTACTACAGGCTTTACTAGAAATTAAGAAGTTTAACTTAATGCGTTTTATACTAAAAACTGTTTGTACATTGAATAATCTTTGTTCCATGCTTCTTAATTCATGCAGATTATAGCTTTCAATCAGTTAACCATTTCAACTACATTCTGTCAGACAAAACATTTAGTATTCCATAAAAGAATTTTAAAAAGGTTACTGTCTCGTATCCTTGCGACTTGCAGACTTGATCAAAACATAATAATTATGAACAGCTGCTAGTCGGTGACATAACTTTCAAGAAGATACTTCTCGTACATTTTTTATAAGTATCATCATCAAAGAAGACGTAAAGTTATAATTTTAATAAAACTAATAATGAATGTTGGAAATTAAATTACCTTGAAATTATAAAAGTCATTAGGTTGGACTTATTGTTAGTTTTAAATAGTTTAATAAAACTCTGTTGAATATGCAAAATTATAAATGATCTCTCCAAATTAGGGGCTATTTTAAGTAATAACTGAAACCAGATGACATACCCTGAACTTTCTTTCCTGACATATCCTAAGAATAAATTATTATTAAATTTCTTCCCTCAAGTTTTTGCAACGATACTATAACAAGAATTGATTTAGAACAGTAAAGATTAAAGAAAACTAATTTCAAGGCGCGTTTCCTTCCCCTAACCCTAAAACACAGCTGAACATTTCCAGAATCGTAATACGCAATCACAATTACCTGGCAAAAACTGGACATACAAATTTGTAAAGAAATGTAATTTATCATTAAGAACCACAAATTCAACTTGTTTGGCAAGGATGATGGGTTGTAATACAACCTATTCTGTTAGCCAGTAGCCAGAGAGGAAATTAGAGGTGGCTTGGCTACCCCTAGGTTTTTGAGCTAAATACTTACAAAGTATCCATTGTTTTTGTATTTATAATAAAATGTATTGGGTAAACGGTATAGTTAGTTATTGGCCACCTAAACAAATTCTCATTTGGAAAATTCATCATAGGAAGATTAAATGTGGAAATGCTATACTTACCAATAAATCAGTTTCCTATAACCTTTCTAATGGCAACATGTACAAATCAGACGCACCTCATTTAATTTTAATTGAGCAAAATTATACAGTACGTACTATATTTTGGCCTGTTTGCTATAATAATTGGCCTATTTCAAGACAGTATTTGACCAGATAACAAAATATTAAGACTGTATAATTTTAAAGGTAATGTATATACTTAAGAACATCCCATTTTTACATTTAATATTTATGTACCTACCTTTATAAGTCAGATGACAGTTATAGAACTCATTTACTTCATAACCAGAAACTTTGCTATAGTCCTTTTTGTAACAATTATGACAAAGCAATGGGCGCCTCTTTCTTTTCGTCTAACATTTTCTATATTGCGCTGGTGAAAGGAGAACCAGTAGTCTTCTATATTGCGTTTACCTTTTTTTGGAAATTCAGACCATAGTAAATAATTAGATAAATTGTGTCTCTGGTGTGCTAGATTGAGATGCTAAAAATTTTTCTAGATGTTGATTAGTGTGTCACGTAAAAACCGTGCTGTGTTTCTACATAATTACTCGTTTGAGATAGTTCTGTATTATTAGCAATGTTTTCACTAGTTTAGACTTGGGGTTCATTGGCAACTATTTGCTTTTCTAGATTATTTTCTAAGGCACTATTTACGACTATACCTGGTATAATATTTCCATAAACGGTAGAGTACCACAAAACTTACGTCGTCGTTCGTTCCAATGTCTTTAAGTTTTCTAAACATCTCCAGATTTTCCTCACCAACTATTGGCACAAAAATAAAAATATCCATGACCTTATTAGGAATTCTGTTAAAGTCTTCCTTTGGTATTTGATTGAAGTACTTTTCTTGCCCATTAAGGAATTTAGTATAGCCCACAGCATCAGCATCAGATGGATACAAATCACATGCTTCAAAATCTTTCATTAAGGTCTGTGGTTTAATGCAGTTTGTTACTATTTTACTCTGTATGGGAAAACATAGTCTTTGTTACTAAAGCTCCTAGATATTTCATGTGCCATTCCTTGACTGCCTTTTGCCACCCTTATTTTATTGGTCGAAAAACTGCTACATCAGCAGACTATAAGATTCGTGTTGCATTTGGATATAAAGCTATAGGTTCAACTTTTATATTATTGCATAAAACGCTTAAGTTATAACTGAGATGGCATTTATGACCGTCAATGAACAATTATTACAAGTAGTTGAACATTTTATTCAACTAGATATCGAGTGACAAGTTCTGTCGTCGGCTGAAAAAGCAAACATTACGGTTATATTTTTCTCAGATGAGCCCCCTCAATATTGGATAAACATTGTTTAAACCTCTCGGCGTTAAAACGTTTCCGCTTTGGGAACAAATCTGAAATTCTGTTTCATCACCGTTATTTAATCTCGATGTGTCTTTTGGTACGTCTTCTCGCTCACATGTACTTGCTGAGCTACTTTAATACTCCCTATTACAATCTTGGGATGTCGCTTAAAAAATGCTTAACAACAAACAATAATTGTAATAAAATTGATATCTCTGGAAGACCTGTGCAGATCCTCAATCTTGTAATACCTTTAGCCAGCCTTCCCCGGGTCTATTATTTCTCAAACACAGAATTTGTTCAAAAATGAGGTGCGTTGACGTATAATGAATTCACTTGCATAAGATTTAAATTGCCCTTACATATACTTACCTACCTTATTCACACTAATGATACCTAACACCACGCTTTAGGTATGTTTATTGTTGATAGTAATATTAGAACTGTTTTCCGAGGCCCATATCTTTAGTCCCTAAATTATTATTCATTATTTACTGCATGAACACCTCAGCCAATCAGAATTTGTTAGAACCACTCTTACTATGTTGGCCTGGCACTAAAGGAAGGAATCTGGCACGAAAGATGTCATCCGCCAAGAGCGGTAAAGTGCCATGGGCGCAGATGACAATTTTATACCTCCGTAGAAAGATGAGAACTATGTAAACCGATGGATATAATGTGCTTGGATTCAGGTTACATTTATTTACAAAGTGACTGAAATATTTTCAGTCCAAAGCAAGTAACAGCAGATACTGAGCATCTTGTGTTGTTGATGGTAAACAACCATTCTTCACATAGACCACTAGAAGCTGTAATATTCTGCAAAGAAAATTGCATACATTGATTGATCATTTGGCCTTTTAGCATAGTAAGTAGCCACCGGCTTCAACAGCTATACAGTTGCTATTTCAAGCCATTGGAAACCTTATACGCTAATGAATGTAAACGGTTGCTATTTTAAAATTGCAAAGATATTTAGTGTTCGTCTATGAACGTTTCTTCTCTATTGCCTTTTAATCAATTAATGAGAACGTGCTTACCGAATAAGACTTTTTCTTTTCAGCCAATAACCAGAGAAATATTGAGACCTAAAATGTAAATGATAATGTATCAGATTCAAATTTTGAACAATTCCCAAGAATTCTAAATACCATCGAATAAAAAAATATATTTAAAGATCAAAACTTCTAAAAAATTTCTCGAGTTCGTGATGGAAATACTTTGTAATGAATGTGACAAAATCAGTGCTCAATGGAGTTGGTGCAATTGTCAGTAAAAACTTCAGTGTAAATGAGAATTTACAAGATTTCCTGATTTTCTAAAATTTCAAAATCTTCGAAATTAGCGTCCTCGGAGAAACTGGTAGATGTCGAAAGAGACTGTAGCTCAATGTCCTGCAAAAACTACTCACAGAATAGTTCGGTTTTAATTAGTAGACTTTGAATTTTGTTTTTTCTTTAGAAAGTAAAAAAATCAGTCATTAATGATGACATACCACCAGCAAAGTTATCAAACATTTTGTAGAAGAATATTACACTAAAAAAACATTACCAATAATAGAAACGTCCTTAAAACCAGATTCACATCTATCTCATTGTAATCGATGACTTTGGAACACCATCTACAAGTTGCGTGCGTTATATACTTACTTGCTCTATTTTAAATGCAAAGCTATCACTTTTATTAAAAAATGCATCTAGTACTAGCTCACCGCTGCGTGCTTAGTGTTTTAATTACGGCAATTGAAGATTGTTGTACAACCAACGTAACTATGTTTGTACTTTGATAAATTTTAATGTCTATTGCTTTACTTTCATGTAATCGTAAGCATTTACTGCAAACGGGAAAATAGAGTAATACATATTACTCAGAGTAGTCTACAACTTGGCTTCTTGACCGCAATTCACATTGTAGTGTTGTTATCTTTAACCTCAATTAATGCTATGCACACCTAACGCCGCCTATAGTGTTTATTCTGGTGCGGAGAACTGCATTTTTACAGGTAAAATCGGCGTGCGATATCTACAATTAAGCAAAGACAATGACCTAGTACGATAGACAAGTAGAATTTTCAAACGAATTAAAAGATCCTTAGCAGACAATTCAATTCCTTTGCGTGCTTATAAACACTGTGATTTCTGTATCAATTTTTAGTTTTTATTTAATTTTAGTTGCAATACGCCTTGATCTCTTTTTGTTAAACTTTGTAGGAAAGCAAGACAAAACATCGGTCACAGAAAAACTCCATATTTACTGGAAGTTTGTGTCACTGTAGTATTATATTATGCTAACTAAAATTTGAGATTATAACATTTGAAGTTAATATGATGATAACAAAGGGTCTGCTTTCTTCAGCCAAATCTCAAATAATATGTTAAATGTTTTAAGAAATAAGGAAAGTTATTGTTTTTATAGAAAAACCTATCCATTTTCTACATACTTATTAAAGTATTTGAAAGGAATTTGTAACATATCGTTGAAAAAATTTCATTCCAAATAAGTGATTTCAAAAACTAATACTTTAGGCCTCAGTATTGCATTAAAAATATTTTCTTATTATCTTCCAAGAGGCCCCTCGTTTCTGTTAAAATCCAGCAAATATGAGTTCATGAAAGATATATCAGCCTGCTAACAAGAAAACGAGGTCCTGTGACACTGCATCTACAGCTACACAGAGGCTAGCGTAATCACGATGTAACAAAAACAGGAGCAATCTTATTTGAACCAAACCAAACCCGGCTACCTAATGACGTTTGGCATTCCGTCTAGGTTTTTTTATATTCGTTTTTAGGTCTCCCCGGAAACGTTTTCCTTTTACTCCCTTTGGCGATATGAACTTATCTTGTTTGAGTTTAGATATTTAAACTAGGGGACGTGAAAGCTAAAATATGCTCTGGAAATTGCGGTTAGTTTTCCCTTTGATGCCTCCGACCTTTTAACATAAATATATGTAAAATTTTGTGAGGTTTCAGGATTTGAGTAACCAAAAGATAAATGTATGGAGACTAAATTGATTGGGATTTTGGTTTACCATTATTGGCATTGTTGGTAATAGTATTTATTTGCTGAGGTTCCCTTTTTCACGTTAGCATTTTTATTCTAAAACGCTAAAAACTATTTAATATTATACTGAAACTTGTATCTGATATTTCTATGCAGTGTAGCATCAGGATTTGATTGTGTCTATCTATATCGATAGTCATGGACAATAATAAACAGGAACTAGACTTTAAAAATAATTGCTTTACGCGTTTAGTTATCTAGATTGCAAACGCAAACAAGTACAGTTTAACTGTTTTCATGCTAACAATGAGTAGAAGTAGAATAACTTTAAAGACAATTTAGGTTTTTATGTCGTCTTAATCGATATAGACTTGACGGTTCATCTAATATAGTGTTATTGAAACTCAATTGAATTTTTATATAAAAGTCAGTTGCGACTATGGTATACACATGAAAAGCTTGGTTTTCATCATAAAAAGAACAAAAAGCTTTAACAATAACTATAAACATCAATACATCTCAAATGCGTACAAAAATTTTCGCAACTTCAATCAATTCATACCTTAAAAAATGAAATAAAAAATGACGTTACGAATTAGACTGAATCCATAACTCCAATGTCATTAAAAAATGATTTCCAGAACTGATAAGTTGTTTTCGGCAATTTTAATAAATCCAAAAATACTTGAATGGAGGTTAAGTTTGAGAAAATACAATTATTGAACATAAAGCAATATAAGAGAGATGTTCTAAATAAATGAAAAGTCAATGCATGAATCCACACTCACTTTCAGGAGCTCAGTAAAGCTTTCTGAAAATATCCTCCAGATTACAAACTATATTTTTCAACTGCTTACGCAATTTTGACAAAAACAAGAATTCAGATTTAGAAGTTATGCTAGTAGAAATCAAACTAAAGGAGAGACGTCAACAATCTGGTAGATTTTCGATTTATTGTACCTCAACTCAATCCAATCCAATAAAACCGGAAAGTGCTGCTACAAAATTTGTAATTTCTGCACAAAACTTTAGGACTTACTTGCTTTAAAATATACCAACAAAGCAAGCCCCAGCTCTACAAAACAAACCACACTAATCTTATTTGATAAGGAACAACTACTTGTCTCCCTACAATAAATGTAATGTTTCACAAGATACTTATGCATTTCAAACGAAAGAAACGAGGAAGTTTCCCAACGGGCAAAGCTATTAAAAAAATTTGAACTGTAATGTCATGCTATAAGAGTTGTACCAAGTAGGTTTATTTAACCTTATAAAGACATTTGAATTCTATATCAGACACCCAAACACAATCATTATTTACTACTAGACACTAAGGCCCCCAAACCTGGAAAGTATTCTTGAAGACATTCTAATTAATAATTACTACTAGGCAACCAGTTATAGCCATTAGTACTATTTGTTATTTTTGGACTCTTTTATCTTTCAGTACTACGCCGCTTTCAAGCTATTCTTATCAAAGAAAGAAATAAGGAATAAAGGAAGAACCCTGTAAGCTATTAACTTCCTTTTATTTTTTGTTGTTGGTTGTTTTCACAATTGGCTTTTAGAAATTTCCAGTAGTGTGAGAGTCATATTTAAAACGCTAAAAAAGAAAAAACACCAAACTTTCAGCATAAGCAGAACAATTAACGTCGGTATTTTCTCGTTATCACTACTGATCTTCGTTTCCTTATTCTGAACAACACAACTATTGCAAGTAATGGTGTTGGTTTGATACTGATACTCAATTGAAATTTAGGAACTGCAGATTTTTTTATCTGAGTTCATCTAAAACTAACTACGTATAACAAACACACGAAAGAGAAAACAGGTAACCTTAACTACTATAATACAATACCCCGAGAACTCATATAATTTTTATCGGAAAATAAAGACTGCGTCACAGACTATTCTACACGCGTTTAGAAGTTCTGTACTAAAATGAGTAACGAATTTCAGGCGAAAACCTACGCAGAAACATTGCTGACGTCTAAAGGTCATCCAAGAAAAGAAAAATCTAGTTGGAAGGATTTGAAAGGATGGCAATAATACATGACATTCAGCCTACATATTCGGAGAATATTAATTCATCAAATGTCAGTACTGCTTCTCGTTTCTTTTATCGCTTATGAATGCCTAAGTTACCTAGATGGAAACCATAAGGCCAACAAATTTCTATCATCAAAAGATATATTTATTAGTGACAAAGCTTTCATTTGTTTCAAGTTTCAATTTTGTATCTGAAGAAATGGTGGTGTTTACTAACTTTTTAACAATCTTATACTATAGCTTGATCTATCTTAGGGGTCAATCAACTTATCGTTAGATTAATTGTATAATACCAACTTCTGTCTTTGATAAACTTGTCTTTGTCAACTAATGGTTATTGATTTTTGAATTTCGTATGGATTGCTAATTTAATATTTTTATTCAGATTTCTTCTAGGATGAATTATTACGTTGCTCTAGTGTATTTGTATCTGGAAATTGTAAGGTTGGTGTCACTTGGTTATGACCCATCCGTATAATTAAATAAACATAACTGACGTCATTTGAAGAAACAATTTATGTAAAGCATGTTCGGTAAGTAAAGAAACAAATGCTTTTTGCAAATAAAGCAAATATTTTTTGAATTATCCGATCTTAGTAAAAGAATGCCTGTTTAATCTAGTTTCCTATGGTTATGACAGTTTTATGTTTAAACGTTAAGTTTGATATTTTTTTATATAACACCTTTATTCAGGTATGACTACTACAATCTTAATATAATTAATTTATTAGTACAGATGAATTGTGTTTATATTAAACAAGACTTGTGTGGAAATACTAAACCAGTGCTTAGTTGCCAATAGTACTCTTTACGTCTTTTATCTACATAATTCATGCGGTTTTGTTCGCTTCAGTCTTCTTCTTTCATTGGTTGTGTCCAATAATTGAATTGCTTCCACGTTTGGATGATTGAGAAGTCTAATCTCATGTTTATTGGCTCGTTCCTTGATGACTTCCTCTATCGTGGGTATATTGAGGTCGTTATGTATTTCGTTATTGGTTACGTATCGATACGCGTTGGTGATCATCCTCAGGAATTTGTTTTGACATTTTTGTATTATCTCTCGATTAGATTTATGTGCACAACCCGAAAGTTGTATCCCATACATCCATATCGGTTTGAATATAGATAGATAAATAGTTCTTTTACAATGAAGATCCATTTTAGAATAATGTCCAACCGGCCAATACATTTGTCGTTGTTTAATGCGAATTTGTTCAGCTTTTTTTCTTAGATGGTGTTTCCAGTTTAATCTTGAATCTAAATGAAGCCCAAGATATTTTGCTGATTCTGCTTGAGGGATTGGTACCTCGTTGAGATATGTTCTTAGATTGCAATTTCTTCGCCGCAGCGTATATGTGACGTGGACTGATTTCAGCTCGTTAAGCTTGATTTTCCAGTCTTTTTTCCATCTGTTGATTTTGTTCAGTGTGCGTTGAGTTTTCTCAACTGCTATTGATTGTGATTCATTTACCGCCATGATTACAGTATCATCTGCAAAGGTTCCGGTGAATGTCTCATCTGATGTTGGAATATCAGCAGTATATAGCAGGTACAAAAGGGGTCCCAACACACTTCCCTGCGATACGCCTGCTTTTATTGAATAAAATTTTGACTTGGCATCCTCGTGCATCACTCGAAATTGCCGATTAGCTAAGTATGATTCTAACAATCTGCAGTAATTTTTGGGTAACATTTTACTCATCTTGAGGATTAAACCTTTGTGCCACACTCTGTCAAACGCCTGCGACACATCAAGGAATACTGCAGAGCAATATTTCCCTTCTTCAAAAGCTCGTTCAATAACTTTGATGACTCGATGTACTTGATCGATAGCTGAGTGTTTATTTCGGAATCCGAACTGGAAGTCCGGGATGTTTATTAAAGCCTTAAGCCGCTTTAAAAATAGTTTCTCGAATAGTTTTGAGATTGTTGGAAGAAGTGAAATCGGTCTATACGATCCAACTTCCTCGTCTGGCTTATCTGGCTATTTTAACATGATTATCTGTGCCATCTTGAAGCACTCAGGAACGTATTCCAAGCGTAAGCAGGCATTGAAGAGATATGTAAGCATGATAATGGCCTTCCTTGGCAGTTCTTTGAACACCCCAGGTGATATTTCGTCGATCCCTGGTGCCTTTTTTGGATTGAGATTTTGATCTATTTCTTTTGCTATTTCTATTGGTGTGAACAATTTGAATGCTATTTCTGGTTGATAAGTTGGTATAGTTTGGATATCAGACTGTTTGAAAATGTCGCGCAAAGAAAATGAATATTTCGCAAAAAGAGTGGTGTACTACCTAAACAATATGGCAAAAGGTGATGCCAAAAGTACTATCTAGCATTTTGTGAAAGAAGGAAGAAAGCGAACAACTGTTTCTCGAATAATTAAAAGATACAAAGATACTGGAAAGATAGAATATGCTACGATTCCTGGCCGTCCAATTAGCAAATAAATGCTGAAAACACAAAAGAAGATTGAAACACTCTTCACTAAATGTCCCACTACGTCCGTGCGTATTGTAGCCAAAAAACTGAATATTCCAAAAAGTACAGTATCTGACATAAAAGTCAAGAAACTGGGCATTAGAGTACAGACCCAGAAAAAAGTAACAAAGTATGTTAAAGATCAAGAAAGAAGAGCAAAAACTGGTTTACGAAAAATTTACAAAAAAACTCTAAGAAAGACTTTTGTGATTGATGACGAAACATACGTAGTTCTGGAACCTGAAGGACAGCCTGAACGTAAATATGTGATTTCAAAAAATCATGATGAACTTCCATTTCAATTTAAATTTAAAAGAATTAAAAAGTTTCGCAAAAAATATTTAGTTTGGCAGGCAGTCGACGAAAATGGGAATGTTTTAAAACCCTATGTTACAAATAAAAGTTTGACTGCTAATATCTACTAGAAGGAGTGTTTAAAGAAACGACTGCTTTGTTTTGGCCAGATCTAGCAACCTGTCATGCCAAAGTTTGCTTAGAGTTTTTAACAAAAGAAAAGTTAGAATTTATTGAAGAGCATAAAAATCTTCCTAACGTCCCACAAGCAAAAGGGATTGAAAAATTTTGGGCCCTATGTAAGCAAAGGTATTCAGAACAAAAGAATACGCCCAAAAACATTGGTGGTTTGAAGCGCATTTAGAATAAAATTCTAAAAATGTGGCCGAAGAATTGGGAAAAACGGTAGTGGACCATGCGTATAAATTTTTAAGGGAAATTGGTTATAAAGGCATTCAAAATGCATTGTGTAGTATATATAAGAAGCAAAAACATTAATTTATTATATAATTAAATTTGAAAGACTTCTTGAAGATTATTAATAAAATTTACCTCATCGTAATTTGTTTCATTACTTACCAGACATGCTTTAGTTACTTTTAGCTTGTGCCTTATATTTCCATAATAATATATCGATACTTCATTTTTGTCAATGTTAAGTTCAAAGTACTTAGACAAAGGTTTATAGTGATTTGAACAAATTAAGTTGTAACTACTGACTTAATTTTGATGTACCTCATATTTGTTTTCTAAGAGATGGGAGTTACATTATTCAAATTTCCAATATTTCTAACAAAGTAAAACGTATCTCTAGTAGCACGATCTACTGAATCATTATTTTCACAGTAGTCATTCACAATCAAAATCTACAAGTGCACATAAATTTATGTTCATCATTCAAAGACAGTGCATGAGTTCTTTTATTATTTTTAGTAAAAGACACATTTTTATGGATTTGAATTTGTAGACACTGACCCCTTGAGCTCGCAAATCTATCTTTACATTCATTTGTTCAGTTTTTCCAGTAGCATTGCGACAGCAATAGCGTGCAAGCCACGGTACAGTAATCAAGTGTAATTTATTATTTCTATCTAGTTAAAAGATGAAACTCTATTTGTTGTTAGTAAAGAACTAAACGTACTTTGAATTATGTTCTCAACACAATTAAAATGTATATAACAAATTTTGAATTCGTGGCGTAGGCATTATATCAAAGGGATACATTAGTAGTATTCGAGAAACCTCTAAAACGCCACGGTTAATGCAAAAGTAATCAATTTAAAACTGTACGATAGCACCAAAGCATTTTAAAAAATGGACATCCTTAAAAAACCCGTTGATAGTGATTGATATATTAGCATTTGTAGGATACTGGAAATTCGGGATTTACCCCAATTTCCCTTTCCCCTTTTTGTTACTGATTAACTCGACTAAACAAGAGGGCAGCACTTAACGTTTTAACGAAGTTTGTGTGAATTTTACGCTTTCTCTTCCAACGCCCTTAACATGCAACGAGTTTTTAATTTAATCAGGATTTTATGTTGTCTGATGAGGGACGAGATTGAACACGTTCTGTAAATAAATAATGCTAAAAGTAAATTTCAGTTGTATAACAAAATGCAAAAAGTGTTGAAGGCTTTTTTTACAGGATAATGCTAGACGAAAAGTTTAGCAGATGCTGAATTACATCACAGAAAATCGAAATGCTTGACATGTGCAGGGCGCAATGCGCCATGCATAGCGATGTGGGGACTGACTGGTCAGATTACTACGTGTTTACGATATTGAATTTGCTCGGAAGTGACAGGGTTCTAAAATATATCTTTTTGCCTTTTCATTCTTCTAACGGACACGCTAAAAAGTTTTCTTCTTTAGTGTTTTAACACAAAAGATATCCTTATTCTTTTAGAAAATGTCGTTTTAAGCACTTTTTTCAAAACTTTATTGTGGAGAACATCCAAGTTGTATTATTTAATTTACAAAAAAAAAGGGAGAAAAACTGAAAGTTAGAATTTAAAATATATAAACTTGAAGAGACTGGAAATTTTGTCATTTCTACAGCTATCTAACTTGCTTACACTTCTGAATTTTTTATTTCATTTTACTATTAATCGACTTTAAAAGTTTAAAGTTTCTTCAACTTGTTGACTGACTAGAAAAAGTTTAACTTTTCATAATCTGCTTTGTTTTTTTACACAAAATAAACAAAATACGACAGTTTATAATAAAGATTCTGGTTTTCTATATTTATATAAATCCCTAAGGTTCAAGTTTCCATGCCAAAAATTATTTTATTTAATTTTGTTATACAATCGACCCGAAACGTTTGTAACAAACTTAAATAAAATAACATTTCAAAAAATGAATGTTTTTTACTATGGGATTTGAACTTTAGGGATTTATACAAATAGGAAAGTTTTTGAATCGAAAAATTCATGTTTGGAGCTTAGTTGATTGTGTAGTATTGCACTGTTGCAGTGAAGTGGTCGTTGAGATAATAACCCTGCAGTTTGTAACTTGCTAGCTGATACGACCTACTTTTACAATAGGCGTTTGAACACGCTATGCAGAATTTTTCTGAGCACCCTAAATATTTGAATATTTCTCCTGATTACAGCAAACCAGGACGTCTTATACACTAAAATTCTAAGTAACCATATACTGAAAATCTATAGATCGCATTACTGATTTTTCAGATTTATGCTTTTATGAATGAAAGTATTACGTTTATTACTTTTACCCTTACGTTCTCTAACGGAATTCATCATCATCCAACAAGAGCAAACGTTCAATCAATAATTGAAATCAAAAGCCGATATTACAATATTGGAAAAGGGATAAAATTTGTAGACAAAGCAAACTAACGCTAACGGTTAAAGGATGATCGTGTTAAAAACTGAGCAGCAATATCTGCCTTAATTACTAACAATAGCATTTCGAGTGCATGCAAACGGAATTTAGTAAATTCACAACTAGCTTTATTTTGTTTTAAATTTTCTACACAAAATAAATATTTATTTGCGAAGTCATTTAATGCAAGCTCTATTAAAAAAACAGAATTTATTATAAGAGAGAAACTTTATTAAGAAAGGATACACATAAAAATTCAGCTATTAAGCTGAAGGGGCTCACAAATAACTTAGATTGAACAAACAATTTTCAAACGCATAAAATATGCAAACATAAACTCTAGGTTATCGAGAAATAAACAATTTAGCCTCATAAAAAATTTATCCTAATTTTTTGAAATATTAGGAAGCCAAATATAGCTCTAAAAACGTTTATTTAAAAGATTCGTAGCTCTCTATCTACAATAATTGAAATTAAAAAACATGCAATAATTATACTTTTATAATAGAACGGTTGTTACGAGTGATCTGAGTTTTCGTGGTTCTTTTTGTTATTCAGGCTAATAAAAGTAACCCCAAAGTGGTTTGTAATCAACAAAACATGAATCACCAGTTCAGATGTCTTCTCATGATCATCTCCAGAAACTAACAATGTTGGAGATAGCCGTGGGACCTACCTGGTGCTATCTTGTTACTCACTTATTACCTGTAATACTACACTGCCAAGAAGGCAGTAAAAGGGTCCAGTTAGCAACATTAGCAGCTTCACGTGACAATGAATTCAGCGTGTAAAAGCTCGTTACTTGACTGGCTAGTGAATTAATCTGCATGTCCTTCAGCATGCAGAAGGTTAGAATAATTGCAAATTTCAGTAAAAATGAAGGACTTTCTTCTTTGTAGCTGAAAAGTGATAATGACGTCATTAACCTGCATGAATCCGCTACTCAATGGTGTTGCACAATTTCAGAAAACTTTATGGTGATGTTACGCTATTACTTTATTACTAGATTATATTAATATATGTGATGATTGGGTAAATAAGAAGAAATTTCTGAATATATCAAAAATAATAAGAAACTTTTACGGAAAGAAAGAACTCAATTTTGATTCTAATTAATTTTCTAGTCAGTATCTATTTAATATCCTGACATGATAAATTTACTTCCTATTTTTAGAAGAGTAAGTTTTAAGTTACTAGATTAAATAATTTTGAATTTACTGTAAAGGGTGAATAAAACTCCATATTGTTCAAAATTATTAAATCACGTTGGAAGAGTTTAGTTAGATAATTTTACATAGACACCTTTATGTATAGTACTCTGCTTCTACAGTTTATACTTACCTAAAGAGGGGATTATGCTTAGAGTTTTGAGAATTAGTATTACACCGTGACGCCGAGCAGTAAGTAGTTAGTAATTGATTCTGAATTGTTGTATGAGGTAATTGAAAAGTTTGTACTGTAAAATATCATTGTGGAAATAAATTAACTAATATTAAAAGTTACTAGGAAGCTGTTAATCAAAATTAAATTGCAAATAAAAGTGTGTGCTATTGCAACTCTACATTTTTATTTCAATTTTAAATAAACAGGGGTGTGAGAAAGCTATTAATAGTAATTAAAAGTGTGATCTTCGATACAAAAGAAGTTTCTGCGAGTCTCGTATAGTGGGTGTTTTGAAAATGCATTCCTCGACAAAAATAAAGTCTCTTTCCCAAAAGTGCGCCATTTTCGAGATACAGAGTGTGCAAGTTTTTAGAACAAAGTGAGATATCGGGATGGAATTTTTTACATGTTTGTTACTCTAAGTGTCTACTATTTTACGTAGTTTTGCATTTGATATCCCTATCCGGGCAAGGAAATTATTACGCCATTGAATGTTTCTATTTTTGAAATCTACAATCGATTTTGAACAAAAAGTACGTGCTTTTTTCCATAGAACACATCGTTTTCTATCACAATCGAATTTTTCATAGAACATCTCAAAAACAGAATGCAATTATTTGCATAGTATTCCTCGACAGAAGTTAAACATTTTTTGTCATATAACTTTTTTTTTCCTAAAACCGTCTTCAATGTATAGGGTAGAAAAGTTCAATTAGAAACAAGAAATGTCGACACTCTGTATTTCAAAAACGGTTGTAACAGAAAAAACCTGAAAAAGAAGCTTAATTCCGTTACGGGGGGACGGGAGATGTTTAATCCCGTAGCTTTAAATCGGAAAAGGGCAGGGTTCAAGATAAACTTACCTCGAAATTTAAAAAGGCTCTATTCCAGCTCAAAGAAACTCAACTCAAATTAAAGATGTCAAAGTCTAAAAACTCCAGGAATCAATCTAAAAGGAAACGACGTATTACCAACGTGACTTCGCGTTGAAAACACCCAATACAAAGATAAAATGCTGTAGTATCCGTAGACACTACACATAAAAAAGAATAAATATACCAATACTTACTTACACTCAGTGCTGATGCTTAAATAAGATCAGTCAGATTGACAAAACGTGCTCTGGTAATTGGCACAATTGACTTAACATAAAGGTCTTGAAACGTTATTTAAACACATGAGCACCAAGCGTTTTATTCCCACTAGGTCTTTTAATAGGCAACTTGTTCCTTATTCACAGCCAAAACAATTTTTTATTTAAACAAACTAAAAGGGTATCCACAAATATTACGGGAATTTCAGTTGTTTAAAAGATAATTGTTTCAATTTTTAAACGAAGATCTTAATTCCTCAAAACAAAGAGCGAAAAGTAACAAGTAAAAGTAGGTTTAAAACCGACAAACTGAGGGGTCCACCAGCTTACTAACCCTCATACAAAAGAAAACAGGAAACGAATTGTTTTGCATTTACAAACTTTTAATAACACAGACCAACAAAGTTGTTGTAGACAGAACCACAAATAGCTTGTAATGCTGTATTGCACCCATACAACGTGTTTACTCAATGATCATGGCAAAACTTCCCCTTTTATTTTTACGCGCGTCAATTCTGCACCCAAACCTGTCTTGAGGCTCTCTAGCTCGAACGGAAAATTTCAAGGCACGCTAATACATTGTGATGCGAACTTCCATATACGCCAAAACTGATGTCGGCAGAAGCGGTAAAACCGAAAAAAACAAAATTCCTTTGTGTCTAGGCGGCTAGGCGGCCGCAAGTGCTTTGATGAACATCACGTCGGAATTTCCAAGAAATAAATAAAATAAAGAAAGACATAAATTCTTTACTACAAATGAAATTTAAATACACGCTTAATTGATAGTTCTAAACCAAATTTAGAGCTAAAATCGAAAAAATGTCAATGTTATTAAATAACATTACACGGTACACTTAAGGGGAAAAGATCATCTGACAAAAACTGCTTAATTTTGTCCAGGAATGCGATGCGAATAATGACTTCCTGGTTTTGAGATAACGTATGGCCTTATCACAGATAGTTGGACTTGAAAATCCGATTTTGATAGAAAACGATGCATTCTATAGAAGAAAACCCTAGACTGCTTGTTGTTCCAAATCTAGAAAATTTCATCACGATATCCCATTTTGATTTTTTAATATCGAGAAAAGAAGAAATTGAAAATGAAACTTTTGACATCCTGTATCTAAAAAACGATGCACTTTCGGAAAAAAGTTATAAGATAAAAAAGGCTTGATCTTTATCGGGGAATATGCCTGCCAAATATGAATGAAAAATTTAAATAGTTACAATAATATAAATAGACTAAACTTTACGAGAGTAGTCTCTATCATTGGAAAAACAACTAATGGAACCTACCATAGGCTGAACCAAAGATGGAAATGGTAAAGTAGCTTACCATAGTAATCTTGTTGTTTCATGTTACATTCTGCACAGTACTGGTGAATTGTATGGCCACATTGAACGTTTTCAAATCGAAATTATCTTTATAGATCTAATACTGGAAAGTTTTGAATTTTTGATAAAGAACCATTTAGCCTAAAGTAGGGTTTTTGAATTTGAGATTTATTGTCAATTTCTCTTGAAATAAGAAAATCGTGGTTTTGCATGAATTGCAATTAACAATTAACTGGGGCCCGGCTCGTAGAATGGTATTGAGTTTATGCAATAAGCAAGAACGTGACAGAGGTCTCATGCAAACAAGATAAAAATTCACACATTAGTGCAGTGTCCATTAAAATAGGAGTCTGTCTACATTTATAGACTGTGCGGTACTGCGGCCTTTTTTACCTGATTGTTGTTATGACAGGTGCCTGTAAGCGATTTGAAGCTGATTATTGTTTAGTGCTTGTTTTTTATTATGGATCCAGGTCTCTATTCTAAGACAAGAGGGTAGGTTTCTAATTTTTATATAGAAACTGTGAAATGCTACAGTTTTTACATTTTTAGTTTTTACAAGATATTAACTTGTTAACACGAAAAGCATGGATTCGTATTAAGAGTTTTGAGTTTTTTGTGATATTCCTTGTAAAGGACTTAATGCTCATTGAATTCAATGCGAGATTTATAAACAACATTTATTCTACAGGTAATAGTGATTATGACAACCTGAATATGTTCGTAGTACCCCCTCAGGAAAATGCGAGGGACACCAAGGATGATAGTAACAAGTCGAATGAGAAACAAATCAACGATGTAAATCGCTTACGTCGAAGAATATGAAACAGAACTGTGTAAACAAGATCAAGTTGCGATACCTCTAAACCTAATACAAACTAACCTCTTAGTTCAATACCCACAATAAATAAACATAAGAAGTTGCCCAAATGATCCGAAAATGCTCTTAATTACTTTATAAATACCAGATTTATGTCTTAGAGCCATCTTTGGAAGCAACCATAAAAGATCCAGCACACTCTTTTCATATGTATTTTGATAATGATCGAATTGTGAAAATCGTTGTGGAAACAAACAAATATAAATAACAGAATAACAGAAAACTAAATTTCGCTGAAAAAGAATCATATGTTTTGCTTCGAGGAATTCTTCCTTTGGGATATGCAAAATATTCTAGCAGAGAATATACTGGAATAATTCGCAAACGACGTATTTTGAAAATTTCTAATAGACTTGAAACATTATTGCATCACATACATTACAATGGTAATACGAATAGTATGGCTACAGATAAATTTTATCCTGTATTTGATGGACTCGAAATTCTAAGAAACATGGAGGATTAGAAAAAACCACTATCTCTCAACAAAAGAATGATTTCCTATTTTGGCTAACGATATGCATAAAAGAAAAGCCCATTGGCGTGGGATATAAGAATTAGGAAATTTGCAGTAGCATTACTGCTTTTGAGATTTACACTGAGAAATCGAACAGTGAAATATAGTTTGGATTCACTAGAAAGAGTGACAGTTTGCCCAGATAATAAATATTGTAACGTTTTATTAAAACGTTAATTTATTTTTACTAAGTATATTACAATTTATTTCTAATATTTATTTTCACTAAATTTATTTATTTCTATATGTACAGAATAATTTACTTATATCACTAATTACACATTTATTTCGTTCGTTATTACGAGCTTATTCAATGCATAACTCCTGGCTTTCTTTCTGTTTACTTTTATATATCGTTTCCTTGTTCCCCTCAAGGAACCTAGAAGGTTCGAGCCTTTTCTCGCACGTTTGACGGTCGGAACGCCTGGACAGTTCGAGGCTTCTCTGGTATAGTCGATTGATGGCGCGTTACAATATACTAAGTCATTTATCTAAGAACAATATCAGGGAAAACCCTACAGAAAACTGCGCGTTTCCTAAAAAAGGCTCATGGAAGCGGAAATCGAAAGGATCCTGCTGGTTTATTTCGTAAGAACAAGTATTACTGATACAATAGAAGAATAATAAAGTGGTAACGGCAGCTACAACTTTGAAAGCAATGAAACTGTAAATACGTCTAAAGAGTGCAAAGAAACCAAGGACAGGAAAATGACAACACAACTCAAAGTGGTAGTAAATTATAATAACTACCTAGGAGCTGTGTAGATAAAATAAATTTTGCGCTGTTTATTAGATGCCATCGTTATAAACGCTTATTCACTTATGAAATTATTAAAACTTGATAATTCACGTTGTACCTCCCTACTAGACGTTTGCAAAAGAGCAACAAGGGAAAAGATGCAGCACTTTAGACTCGACAATGTAGGATATATGCTAGGATATTCAGAGACCGCCTGAAGATGTCAAGTTTGCAAAAAAAATAGTAATTTTATTTGTAATTTGCGCACTTTAAATGTACTCATGCCGTAGTTAAATCTGACACGTACGGCTTTATCCTAATAAAATAAATTCAGCCAGTATTACATTTTTATAAGTTAACAAAAATTTTAAAAATATATTTTATAAAATATCTGTGCTGGCGATTAGGTAACGTTCAATATCAACGCATGTATAGCTTAGAGATACCTTACGAACCTTTGTCGGTTGCTCTATGCGGTTGTGGTTTTCTTGGGCGCTAGGTACCTTTATTGGGGTCAAAAGTACCAAACACTGTCGATGTCAACTAGTGGAAAGATGGAAATCCAGAAATCAATTAGTGTAAAAAAGTAAAACTCTGGCATACAAATGTATTTATTAAAAGAAAGAAAAAAAAGAAGTTGAGACGAGAAGGAAGTTTCCTTAGAAAGCGACTCATTTTAAACGACAAAGTAATTAGCTTTAACGCAGAATCGAGTACCTTTTTACTTTCATTTTTTAACGCTAGATACTGCTATCTAACAAACTTCAGAATTTTCTGAAACATATAACACCCGGGGCGGACTTTTAAATTGAGTTTTTAAATCTTAAACAACTAAGTTACAGAAACTTGAATGATGCAAGACTTATAAATTTCCATGCGTAATCTAGTAAGTTATGAACCTACTAGAATTTATCTGAGACCTTAGAATTATACAGCAAACATTCAAAAGGTATCCCACGCTTTTAAATTCTATTTCAGTTTGTAGCAGTTCAAAACGGCAACACCAAGTCGCTTATAGTGAGTAAGCAGCTTTTCTTTCCTACATTCTAAATTCAAAATTGGCACTAACTAGTAAATGCATTTAAAAAATACAATAAAACAAACATAACGGAAATGCAGGGTGGAATATGTTTTGTTGTTGCTAGAAAATGTAACTGTTACATTGGCAGCTGTAAACAATCAGAACCCTAAACTGTTATACATACAGGGTGTAAAAAGAATTATGTCGGATACTTTAAGAGCGTGCAGTACTCATGAAAGTAAGCAAGAAAGTATATATAACTGTGTTCATTTAAGATTCCTTGGTTTTTCAATAACTCAAGAACAGGATGAGAAGCAAGGACGAAATCTTCTACATGCTTGTTGCTTCTAGGTGTCTACTATTCTACTTAGTTTTGTGCTTGATATCTTTACTAGAGGTAGGAAATAATAGGGAGAGCCAATCCCATAATCTAGAGAAACTTTTACGACACGCCGTTAGGGTTTTCGATACTATTTCTTTAACACCCTGTATAATAATCTCATTCTACTGCTGTATATAGGTTAATATACCTGATGTTTGTGCTTCAAGTGTTAATATTTAACTTGATTGAACTTAACTACTAATCATTATCAACAAATCATCTTTAGATTTTCAGAGAATTATTTAAGATTGCTTATCATCATATCAGTACTCTGACAACTAATGCACGCATACCAGTCAGTAGCAACTAAGAGACAAACTCTAAAAATTAAAAGTTATTAAAATAAAAATGTAGATGTATTAATTAATTTAACTCAATGGTTGGTAGTTACATTCTATAGTAATTAAATAAAATTTCTGGAAACAATTTATGTATCAAACTGAATTAAACTGTACTAATTTACATGATTAAATTTTAATACATTTTCCTAGAATGTATTGTAATTACACAATTTCCAGAAATAGTTTACATTCTGCGGTAAAAGTTTATCAAAGCAAAAGATGTGTCTATTTAGATTTTTTGTGTGGTTTAGGTTTGCCAAGTTTATGCCTTTCCGTGCAACCACAACAGGAACAACAAAGTAGCGATTCACGGAAAGCTCTAGCTCTGGCTTATCTCTGCGAATATTTGCGCACATAAAGCAGACAACTAATGTTTATCCTGAAGTTCGGACAGAGTTAGCCAGTCGGGGTTTCTTTTATGTCAATATTAATACGCTTTGCCCCCCTAAGGAAAACAAAACACTCGCGCTTTGTTTTTTCTGGATTTGTTTGTTTCTAATGACTGTAAGATGCGATGTTTGTTTTTGTTTTCTCTTTTTCATATGTATTATGTATTATTAATACCGCCGGGCATGTAGTAATATACATAATAATATCGTATTTCCGATTCAAACACAGCAAACGTTGTTTTTTGAACGTAATATGCCGTTTCTGTTCGGTTGTGTAACGTATACAGAAGGTAATAACAATAAAAGCTTCTTTTCTTTTTTTTCTAGTTTCAACCGCAACGCGGCATCGGAAAAATAACAAGAGATAATTTTCCACCATTAAACATTTTTCCCAGAGCCAAAGTTTTTCAGGAAAAACGTTTTAATTATACATTATAAGGTAGTTTGCTCTCGCTTGATTTGTCTGGTTTCTCTCTTGTGGCGCTTTTAAACGGCAACATAATTACCTGAATTTTAAGTTTTAATTCATTTACAAAGTTTGAGCTTTTTATTTTGTTTTTTAATTTATGTATTTCACCATATTACGCTCTCGTTACCGCTTTTTCCTATGCAACATACTTTTTGTATTTGCGAGCTTTATTCTGGATTTAAAAACATTAAATATCAAATTTTATTTATGTTGAATGAGATTAATAACCATTGTGATTTATGTTTGTTTCAGGTGGCAAGTTTGACCATATGGTATTTATTTGAATAAAGAAGACTCAAAACCGGTAAGTTTTATTAGAATCTTAAGAGGAACTCACAAAAAGCAGTTGCAAAATGAAAAACAAGATAATTAATGAAATATTCAAGTGTTATTTTTTTAATCAATTTTATTAGAAGAATCTCAAGGTCACAGTTCAAGTCCTACTCTATATAAAATTTCAAGTTTTACAATCGCGTATAAATTGCGTTTTTCAAGTTTAGTGCTGTTCATCAACAGTAGCATTCATTTCATCATTTTTTAGGTACAAGTTTATGATTTTTCATTTATTTTATGATTACAACCAGGCATTGATATTTACTGAAAGAAACTTGAAAGTTTTGTTACTACAATTTATCAACCATATTCTTTATTCCCTAACAAAATCGCCCATACGATGCGAAAACCCAAGCTAAATACGATGTTAACAGAAATGACGCACAAAATACTGAGCTTTACATCCACCAGGATATACTATTAATGCTGTGCGATTAAGTTTAATAGAAATACGATCGAGGATCAACACCTTTTAAACATAGGCTAGCAATATCAATTTTACAGAAAAAAACTTACAAATACTTGGGCCTAAATAAAAGTAAAAAGCTACACATAAAAACCTACCTGGGAATACACCGAGTTAATGTTGTAAATATGAATATTTTGCTCTACCGCTTCATTTATTTTTAAATGGCTAAGAAAGTGTGATTTTTCTACCAGTAACCATATTTGTAACAAAACCCCACGCCGTAAAATGTATGAACTACATATGAAGATGTTACCGTGCGGCTGGTATCGGATGCTGCTTACAGATTTGACAGTCGTAAATAGGCAGCTGTACCATCCATCCGCGTACCTGTTGAATCCATGTTTTTCATTCAAACTCACGAAACAGACTGGAATGCCTTAATACAGCAGTTTGTTACGGTTGTAACTTTGACCCACTACAATTTTTAGCTCGTACAACACCATCGCCTTCTGATTACCGTTATGTGTTACGGCGCGAAGTTTGTTACAAATGTGTATCCGCCTTTAGTAGAATGAAAATTTTTTAGTACGATTTTCTAAGTCTTCTAGTTAGTATCTATCGAGTGATACCGACGTGGAAGGTCCTCTAAATTCAGAGATTTGTTTTTAGTCGAGATATGCTTTGGTTCCAAGTGTCTGTCCTATTTGACGTCTATTAAATTTAATTTGTGCTTGTTTTTATGAACAATGATTATGTAAATTCTCGAATAAAAGAATACATAAGGGGATTGCTGAATTATGCAAAATTACAACCGATAAATGGCTTACCACGTCGCTGTGTTGTAATGTTTCAATTCAACTTCATTTTGATTACAAAACACTTTCACAAATTGCTTTTGAAATAAAAGTAATCAATTATCAATTGTTTTCGACGATGTTTAGTGAAGACATTAATTATTCAATAATAATCGTCTATTCTGGCATTGTTTCATAAAAAATATGGAAGTAAAGCATTGTCAAGTCAATTCCCTCCGGATGCATATTTCATTGTTAAAAAGAATTAATTTGTTTACACTTTTAATGATAAAACGAGGAAACAATAGAACTGAACTCAAATCCTTAATTTGAATAATTTTAATCTAAGCATTCAAAAACCTTCTTGTATTTTAAAAGTTTTTCCTTGTTTCGCATTTCTTTTTATCTTCATCAATATTAATTCCGAAGTAAAGCTTCTTGTTTACAAAGTCCCTAAGAAAAGAAAAGAGGAAAGATTTTAAAAAAGTTTCTCTTTCTGAAGTGACTTTCGGCCTTTTTTTATCATCGGCTTCTATGTAGAAAACTTTGAGCAAATATATCTCCTTAAATAAGCTTTGAATCAAATTTTCGCAACAAATTTTGTAATAATATACAGACAGCGCTTTTAATTCTAAAAGCTCCCAAGAACGTGCTTTTATAACCAAACTCCATTATTACAAAAGAAAACTTTCAATTCATCCCTGGTGGAAGAGTTTGTTTTAAAAGTTTCTACTCGCAGATTCGCCAAATTAAGTATCTAACGAATTGCAGGTTTCTACTATGGAAACCTTGAAAGTGTACATTTCCTAATTTAAAAGATGGTAGTTAAAACTAAAATTTAAATTAAATCCTGAATATATACGTAATACTTTGTATACTAGTTTGGCGTTTTATTTAAATAATTACGGCTTTTTTTAATTGAAGTATATCATGAATACTAATTAAATGGTCTCTATCAGAGCATGAATGTAGTGACGCGTAATTCTACATTCAAAATCATCTTGAATTATACACAATCGCTAAACAGTTTATACAAATAGACTTTATAGTAACTAATACATTGGATAGTCGCTGACAAACTTACATTCGAGCACGTTATTAATTCCGCCTAATTATTATATAGTATGAACTATTAGCAACTTTACCGCGTATAGACTTTCCATGAGGCTTTAATTGCTTCCGATAGTAAATTATATTCTAACATAAGGTAACAAACTGTGTTAGTACCTCTTCTTTCATTTATTAATCAATTAAAAAAATAAAACAATAAACACATGTATAATGCGTAGATATGCAATACGGCTGTTGTGCTGATCATCTTAAATTTGTTATGTTAGATAGTGTAGTAAGCATGCTTTAATTATTAATTTATACAGGGTACTTGTAAGAATAAGGCACATACTGTAACTCAATTATGGAATAAAATAACGATTTATAACGTCTTTAGTTTCAAACCTTGTACTTGTTAGTAATTTTCATGGACTACTAGCTTAAGAATACTAAGAAGCGACTTTCGTTTTTGGTCTAGTTACCAATAAAAGTGCTTGAACGGTAATGATCTAGGTTTGCAGTCAGGAGGTCCGGGATTTTATTTCCCACCAAGGTTTTCAGTGGTTTTCTTTAGGCTACACTCACAAGCAGACTCGTTTCTTTTTTGTTTTGTATGTCAATTTATATTCATCTTCATCATCACCGTAAAGGCATGTTTTTCATCTTGTCTCATCATATCGGAAAATGTTCAATCCCGTCGCTCAAGTCAGAGATAGGGCTGGTTCAAGCTAAACTTACCTTAACGAAAAAGAAAGAAAGCTTACACTCACAACAGATATGGTATGGACATACCTTAATGGAAAGCATCAAAGCTGAACTCGCAAGGTACCTTACTTTACAACCGAGTTATAGCGTGTCATTTGTTCGAACGATAGTGTAATAACATTAAAGTATAAAACTCTAGTCTACCTCAAAAACCGCATTAGTAGATTCTAGACTCCGACTATGTAAGAATATACACGGTGTCACTTTCTAAATATAAAACTTGTAATGCTAACTGACATGAAACTCAACGCAACGTTTCAAACTCAAAGTTGCTATCCGTCGCTGGCACTATTCTGTCTTAAATATTGCTATAAGAGATATAGGGTGTACTATTTAGCAAATATCAAGAGAAATAACGTAACATGCCCTGCTCACAAACTATTGCAGCAACCAGATATTCATGTAGATCTAGAGGAAAAATTGTTTGCAAACCCATACTGTTAATTGTAAATATTGTATTATTAACTGGCCATTAACAATTCAATATGCTATTAATAAACCTTACAGGATGATCGCCTGGTAACCTGCCTGTCATAGACAGTATAGTTATGACCACATACAGTCTTCATTGAGTCAAACAGGCCCCAAGTGATTACGTTAACAGTTAAGGCACTTTTTTGAAATAAATGCACCTACCTACATCTTCAAGTAGGCCATTTTGGTCTTTTCTTGGAGTGATCATAGCAGTTGTATACTCTACAAAAACCTTAAAGTCATGATATTCTTAGAAATTTTTAATTCATGACAATATAAATAATGTTTGTATAGATTTCTTTGTAACGGGAAAAACCTAAAAAAGGCCTAATACCCGTTACGGATATCGGAAAATGTTCAATCCCGTCGCTCAAGTCAGAGATAGGGCTGGTTCAAGTTAAACTTACCTTAACGAAAAAGAAAGAAAGCTTACACTCACAAAAACTCTCAATAATCTAAACGATGGTGCCAGAAGCTAGAGGTTAAAGGGAAATCATCGGCCAGCTCACGCAGCTTCTCGTAGATTAACACCCAGTATATGGATCCCTAACAAAATAACATCCTATATGTAGGCTGCTTACAAAGTGTCGCCGTGTATATGGGCTCCACGG
Organism: Ignelater luminosus; assembly: GCA_011009095.1. Taxonomy (NCBI): domain Eukaryota; kingdom Metazoa; phylum Arthropoda; class Insecta; order Coleoptera; family Elateridae; genus Ignelater; species Ignelater luminosus. The sequence goes on from VTPC01001176.1 coordinate 60,070, forward strand.
AAAAGAACACTCTGTATATGGGCTTACCTGAATTACTCACAATCGACACTTTATAGGTTAAAATACTCAAACTTTGTTATATAACGTTCTAGTTTCGTAAATGCTAACGTCACCAAAATCAGTTCGATGTACCCTTACTTACCAAATAAACTTTAGTTTTGCAACGATCTGGAGCCTGCCAACTACATAATTGAATCAATATTTTTAACTATAATCAAAGTAATTTTTAAGCACAATAATGTATCTGTTCGTGCCTTTCTAAGATCCACGGCTGGCTTACCCTGTTATAATAAACAAACACAAATATACACAAATAAGAAAGGAATGTTTCACCCGGAAGGAGAAAATATGCGAAATGAAATAAAATAGTTTAATTCATATAAGCAAAAAAAAATATCTGAACGAAATTTAAAGCAGAAGCCGGATGATTATGCAACATTTTAAAATAACAATACATCTTCTCAAAATCTAGTAAATGCAATGAAATCGGATATCTATGATGTCGAGTATCTAAAAGACAGCACCATGTATAGCATTAGAAGCTTCTCTGAAATATGGAAATAGTGCAAGCGAATTATAGAAAAGATTGAGTGTTGCATGATTATATTTGGCCAAATCTTTCCTAAAGGTTTTGCTTTTGCTATATATATATATGTTAACCATAAAGTTCGATATCCGGTAGTGTGCACATTACCTAGGTATTATGTATTTACATTAGCTGGTATACTCTGTTAAAGTGCGGAACCTTTTTTAAAATAATAACCTTTTGGACATTACCAAGCTAATGTGCGCATGAACAGATGATTGTTCGTTAAAGTTCAAAAACCATATTTAAAACGAGATGCGCGGAGAAGAATCTCCACTCTCTTAGCACCTTTGACAATGATAATATGAAAGATTCAATTATTACGATTCAATTTCCATTCAGGTCGTTAATTCATCAAACCTCTGTCTGTTTGCTTTCTACAATAAATCTTTATCCCGCTGTATTGTTGGTCTTTTTAAAACTTTTATCATTTTTCCGCTTTGCAGGAAATCACTAAGTCACTAAATTAATTACCTATTTGGTGCATTTGGTGCGTTATATTTTTGTAGCTTTTGGCGGCTTAACAGTAATCTATGCCGATTTGATCCACTAACATCAACTTTTCTAAAGTTTAGCTACTTTTTGTCTCTCAAAATCTAATTATGCTTGACTCGAATTTGTTTGCTGTTGTATTTTTTTTGTGGTCCTTTTTCTTTTTTCTTGGCTTTTTGGTTTTTCTTTTATTTTACGAAAGCAATCACATATCTGAGAACAGCATCCCGGTTATACTAGGAGGACACCGAGACCCGTCTGTGAGCACGTCCTCACGTCAGCTCCTGTTCAGAAGCGTTTCAAGATTACTGCGTTTCGGTACGTGATATTTCCAATTTTCTTTTCTTGGAGTAGACTACAAGGACAAACCCTAGCGTATTCTTGCGTCATACAGTCAACTTATTTATCTTATCAATCCCCTTTGTTAGAATTAAGTAATTCAACACCAACTTTAGGATGCGCTGCCGCGATTTTTAAATTTTTTTGTAAATCAAAATAGACCTCGCCAACTTACTTATTCCGTCTACGACCTTGTCTAATTTTTCCTAGTTATACTAATTTTTTTTTAATTGGACTTTTGTATTGAATTAAATTAGTTAATTGCATATTGTTGACCAATTATTTTAGCATTAGGGCAATTAAGAATTTATCTTACATACTTTGTATTTTTGTTGATTTAGATTTGCTATATTTACTATCTGCTTTATGTGAATTATTTACTTGTGACTGTATGTATTATCTACAGAATCATACTTTTTTTCTGTCTTCACTTGACAGGTTCTGGCGCCCCAAATATATTTTGAACATTGTCAAACTGGCAGATTCGAGTTTTATTTTGGAACCCGTCTTTGTTTAGAGCTAATTTTTCAGGCACATAGAGAACCCTGGCCTCACCAGCGAGCTATGGCGACTGTGCCTCAAAAAGCGAGTTCTTTAAGTAACAAAATACTCAAAATATGAACGTGTTATAATTAAAAAAAAACAAAAATATTATATTATAATTAAATATATGAAGCGAATAAAAACTTCCAAAAAGAAGGAACAATTATCCCGACATTACCGGGTTATTTGAAGATATCATGTCCTGACTTTAAAAAATTGCGAAAAACTCCTTGAACTATTATCGCATTCTAAAAAAAAAATGCAAAACTGTTTCTCTATTCGAATGAATTATTTGGCATATTATATGGCAGCAGAAACAGAATGTTAAATTAATTAAATCAACGTTATAAAGACATAACCCATGCTCAGGTAAAAATCTCTTTAAATTCGTGTGAGTCTTAACAAAACCATTAAAATGAAAAAAAGAAAATTGTAGTAAACAAATGATATCGCCTCTTTGTAACAACAACATCGACTACCAGCTCCAGCCTGATGGAAAGTTTTGTTTTCTCGTATACCAAGACAATCTGACGAAATCTGTTGTTTTAAATCCTTTCTCGTCAAAACAAACGGATGATAATGTGATATATTTTTTTGCTGGGGGCTCCATGTATTTTGTAATTAGATAATGAACGTAAATTTTGTAATTAAGTTTCAGACAGTTTTAAAAAAATGTTGCCAGAATTAAACATGGTTTATGGCAAGACTAGACACGACTACTTAGAGTTTCTTTGGAGGCATCTCTGGTTGTTTTGCAAATGTGAGGTTTACGTCATCATTCAGACAGTAAGATACTCTTCAAGCGATAGTAAATGAAAAGAATTTTTAAAAACTAGAGCAATAACAGAAAATGTTGAACTTTTTTCCACTTCCACAAGAATGGCATGAAAACTCCTCGGCAGAAGAATTTCTCATATGTTTTCTTTATTCCAAAGAGACATCGGGTGCTCATACTTGTTTTAAATGCAACACATTTGTTCCTATGATTTGTAGTAAAACGCAGGCTGAAGATAAAAGTTTTGGTAAAAAGTAACTGTGTGGGGTCAACAGAAATCAGCTTAATCAAAACAAACAACGAGAAGAAACTAACAAAGCTATGGAAATACAAGCCAAAAGATACTGGTGGTGTTGGATGGTAATTACCTAGTTGCTGATAAAGGTGTCACTGTAAAAATTAAAGTACCAGGAGGAGATAGAGCAAATACTGATATTTTTTTACAAACTGGGCATTTTAAAACACTTACAGGAAATATCTCAATTCAATTCAAAGAAAGACTTCTTAGAAAATAAGATGTCCCCTATGTAAAAGATTCTTTACGTCAACCTGCAACAAAGCAGTCTCTTGGCTTGACCAAGGTTTTAAAAATGTAACTGCAAATCCAAATGCGCCCCAGGCACACTGCCTATCGCAAAAACAAATTGTTGCATAACTCAAAATTGTTTTTGTTTTTGTGTTATTTAAAGCGATTTATCTTCAGCTCCACCAGCATGTACCACTATTACTTTATTTTCTTACATTAACGAACGTCCTGTAATTTGCAAGTTAACCAGGTAATGTACAAATGTTAGGAGCAGGACTAAGATTTCTTACCTTAATGTGTCTGACTAGGTAATCTGCGGACGTAGAAAGTTTAATTTTTTTCTGTTTAATTTGCCTGTAAAAGATTATCCTGTAGCTACAAAACCATCTTTTTTTCAACTAGGGCACTAAACAAGACGTTTCACAATTACCTACATTTAATAAAAATAAAATAATATCAAGAGCGCTTTACAATTTTAAATCGATGAGGCAACGTGTACATGGTAAAATTCTTTTTTGCTGTAGCACCACAAATTTTTTAATTTATATAATTCATATTGACTAGAAATAAAATCAGGTTATTTAGAAAACAGTAACAATAAGCAATAAACAACAGCATGTTTTATTTGTTTCAAGTTCTTTGATAGCTATCATAGAAAAAATCACGTACTAGAGAGTAAAACATTTTGAACTAACTACATTAAAGTAATCAATTGGCAATGGGCGTGGTATACAAATTGTGGGAATTGCAGCTGTTGTAGCTATCATAGCTACATAGTATTCGATTTGCAAACCACAGGTATTTTGTGCAACATATTATGTAGGCTCAAGTATACAGGTAATGCCTACTTCATAGACTGACGCGCGGAAAGTTGCGCAGATTTGCAAATCTCGGTACCGGTCGTCTCTGTATTTATTAAATTGAATTTAACAAAAACAAATCTTATTTAAGTAGAAAACTAAATTGTCAATTTACAAGATCTTTCTCGAGAAACACAACTGCTTGGTAATTTCATCTCGTTGTCAGGAAAATTAGGTTACATGCGACCTTTGCATGTAATACCTATGCTACATACTCTGGTTACCGTAAATGAGTATCGACGGTAGATAATAATAATAATTTTGCAGTTGGATCAAATAGGAATCTTAGCAAATGAACGTTACATAAGCTGATCAATACTCGAGGTATTGAATGGAATTAACCGGTTTGTACAGCAACGGAATATTAATCGCTATATCTGGCTGTATTGCAGCAGCTTATCATTATTCTGCTCCCAGTGCGATATCTAACTTCACGCTGAATGGGTCCGGGTAGACGTAGCTAATTTCGTTCCTTTATGCCAACCCGAAACTGATGGAACCTATTTTCTTAAAAAAATATTTGTCACACTAAGAATGATGAATAATACCTGCAATAACGTATTATCAAAATATTTGTTCCCTATTGCGTAATGTTTATTCCTGATTAATTCTACTGCTTCTAAAATATTGTATCTATGCGCGGAGGTTGTAAAACGTAATGGACGCAAATGTCTAAACTATTCTGTAATCTCACCGGACTGAAGTTGTGGCCTGTTAATGCGGCCTCAAACTGTGAATCAATGCAAAGTAAAACATGGGGCTGCATTCATTTCAACCACTTAACATTTATATTGTTGCTTATACCCTATTCTTTTTGGAGAACGTACAAAATTACAAGGTTTTATCGGAAAAAAATTTTTTGTGTATTCTCTTGCTGAAACTGGGTATTTTTTTTAGAGAAAATTCGGGCTACTAGTTTGTTTTCAAATAAATTACAGTCAAACTTTGACAACTCGTACGTACCTGAAGGAAATGAAAATAAATTCGATTTACGGAAAATTCGACTTAAATTTTATTTTAAATGCTGCCTAGAAATATATGAATACAACATCAAAGACTAGGGTATACCGTTTATACTTAGCGCAATTTGATCTCCATTGCTTATTTTTCTACGACTTTTAAATGCGACCGTTATACTAAGTATAGTTATTCTGTTTCGCTGCCTTTTATATTATAGTTAATCAATTCCAAGTGATAATACGTTTTAGGCATAAAAAGCTTTGAGCGCCGAAGTTTTGCTCTTTCGGTCGGTTGGCTGATGTACAGACTAATAAATCCTCAAATTCAAAACATTTTATGTTACGTTTCATTTTATGTTTAGAGTGAATGCAGTTTGTAAAAACAGATATACACAAAGTTCATAACCACCTAGGACTGTTAAGATTAAGTTATTCATAACTTCATGTAGACAAAAATTCGACTTATCATAGTAACGACCTGCTTTACGTGCTAATAGATTAATTTGAGATATTGAAAAATTCAAGTTATCGAAATTCGAGTAACCAAGATATTCTTACATATATGAAGTTATTCTCCGTAATATGCCACTATCTCGAGTAATTAAAGTTTTCGTTAGCGGGTGCGATTTATCGAAGTTCGACTGTATATTTATACTTTTTGCAATAATTTTCTTTTTCCTGTTTTAAACTTTAGAAGATGAAGTTTTCAGTAGCAATGCAGTTTTCCAGAAACATAATACAATTGCTTTGCAGTAAATAAGTAACTTCTGCTTGCTATCAGATCAGAATAGATCAATACCAACAAGAAAGTAAAATTTTTGTCCTCTTGGGGTTTACATGTTACATTAAGTTCTAATAAAGTTAAAGTTGTACGTTGACAGTTTGAAAGACATGAAACAGTTTGTCTCATTTTGCAGCTATACGTGTCCTTGTTTTTGTACTCATCTATAGAAATATAATATAGAACTGAAAACAAAGAAACACAATAAAAAATAAATAGTTTTTTATTAAATTTTCAAGAACAAATTATTTATTATTTGTTATTGCCAACTGAATAACAGAAAGTATAAAAACTGGGCATGCCTTCGTAAGCAATATTCATAATTTGTAAAAACGTTGTGAAAAAAACAACTCAAGCCTCGAAATGTCTCATAAAAAACAGCAATAGTGAAATTATTTTAAGAGAATGAATTCTGGAAGAGTCCATAGCGTGAACTCTTTCGTTATATTGTATGAATATGACAAATAAAATAAGAAAAAGAAAAAAAAATAACAAATTTGATAAACAATTGAGCTCATATGAATTTTCATTTTTACGTTTATTTTAATAACTCATTCAGGCTTTGCTTTCTCTGCCTTGTGCTGTATTACATGAGTTAAAGTGATTGACTTTCCTTAAATCGTTGCTGTGGTCTTCCGATACCTCTATCCCTCCAGGGTCGTTACTTGGTTATTTTGTCGTGCCGTTTGTTTGTTGATCTTACAGCATGTCCTGTCTGGTTTTAGTTTGAGCGCGCTTATTGTATTTTAGGTGTCCATTTGTATGATTTTATCTTTTTCAGTGTACACAATAGTTAACATCTTTGGATAGCGCTTGATAAATATTTATTTTACTCGTTTAATTAGCACTTATTGACAATGCACGTGTTACATTTTTTATGTACAGTGCCTCATGAGGGACGAAACACGTTCTTTCTCACGAAAAACTGTATGGTACATTTGCTTGTTTTCTAAAAGTTAATTCTTGTTACTGAATTCCTAAAACATTTAGAGAACACAAAATAAACATCCCGCTTCGCACAATCATTGACATTCGTATTATATAACACCTACGATTCCGATCAGTTTCTTTATGAACACATGGTAACATGTTAAACACCACAATGCTTAGTCAAAAAATAAATTGAGTGGGCCAAAATATTAAACACATTTAAAATATTCTTTTGGGTATTTTAAATGATTTTTCTTCAATTTAGATACGAAACGTTACTATTTTGTTAAGTTTTTGAATTTTTAAAATTGAGAAGCACATATACATCTAATGTCCTTTAAAACCATATAGATTCAGAGAGCCATGTGATGCATACTTACTTCTCGTATAAAATGAAAGTCTTCCTGTCGGAACGTGTAAATTTTATACGTTGTATTATAATCAATATGTCGTATGAGAAGAAGCAGGCACATTTGGAGAATCTTTTGGAAGAGATGAAGACTTTGAGTTAGGAACGACAAAACCAAAAATAAATCTGTTCCGTTTGTTTAGGAAACAACGTATTGGATGTTGGACGCATTATATATACAGATAACTTTTATACAAGTGTAACACTAACACTAACACACACATTTGCTAAACAGATATGCAAATCTAGAAGGAACTGTGAGGCAAAACAGAAAACAATCCGAAAGAAGTGACAGGTGCAAAATTAAAGGAGAGATTATTGAGATGGGGAGTAACATAGGTGGCATAGTGACTGAATGAAAGGACAAGCGCAAAGTAATTATGCTGAGTACAAAACATACTGCTGAAATGGAGGACGTCCATCAAAGGGGGAAGTAGTTCAAAAGTCAGCTTCGGTTATTGACTAATAACAGAAAAGGATTTATAGAGATATCCGACAAAAAAATTCTTATTCTACAGCATTACGGAAATCAGCGAAATAGTACCGTAAAATAGCAGTTGAACTTCTAATACTAGAGTCAACTATTGTCAACGCCTATATAGTTCACCAAAAAGTTACCAATAATAATAAAGTGCACATCACATCTTTCAAGGAAGGGTAAGTTGGTCAACTAATAGATTTTTCAGACTAACTATTTTAGAGCAACAGACGCCACGTACTCCTAAAAGTCGCCATTTGGAAGAAGTTCAAAGTTAGGCCAAAAGAGGATGTGTCATATGTTATGCAAAAACTTTAGCAGAGAATGGTAGAAAGTTTGCGCAGACTAAAACACCCTTTTCTCGTTTCAAGTGCGATAAATTCTATTGTAATGCTTGTTTCTGCAAGGTTCATGTATGCAACCTATAAGCATTTATATAAGTTTGTTTTTTTCTCATTTAGTTTTTAATTCGAAATATGTTCCGTTGATTTTCAATGATGTTTCTTTCCTTTGAATTAAAAAATTAACATTTCTTATGTTATATACAAATAGAGCTGGGTTTAATCTATTGAATAATAGATTGTTTTATTGCTAGATACTAATATCCCAAGAACGCAGGCTAAATATATCAAAGAATTCACTAGACCATCGAAAATACATAACCCACATAATTAATATCGCGCGGCCTAAAGTACTGTAATGCATGAGGTGCAAAGGTGCTACTCATGGCACCAGAAAGTTCAACCTGTGAAATGCACTCTTGCTTCTCGTAGTAGTTAACGTGTTTTAACACTTTTTTTTTCTGAAGGGCACATTTGCACCGTTTTAATCGTTTTTTCTTCACTGCACTTCTTTGCAGATACCAAATCTAGGAATCTTCCTTGTTAATGTCCGCTTTTTGTAATAATGTTGAATGTCTTTGTAGAAGCGCAACCTTCAAACAGTATCTTTAAAGATCAGCTTTTAATCTGTTTGTTTCAATTTACTTTTCTTTTGTTTTAGTCTTTGTCAAACTATTATATTATCGCAAGGACGTCAATCACCAATAGGTTTTAGATGATTTAGAGTTGGTCATTCCACCGTATCATAAATCAATAGAATTTTAAACTTGCCAAGCAATTTGGTGATTAGTATGTTGCGATGTCAGCTATAAATCTTTTTTGGTGAATATTGGAACATACTGAAAATAAAGTTGAAACATTCCGAAGATCAACAGTAGATCAAACTTTTGAATTACAAATTAACCAAAACTAGAAGAATATATTTTGTTCAGTAGGTTTGGTTACTGCAGTCTTGCAGCTACTTTATGTAAATCTTTGTGAGAGTTCACAAACCATCTCTACATGCCATCGCACACTGATTCGAAATCACAAAAAGCTGGCCAAAAGTAAAAAACCAAATTTTCTATTTCGAGAATTTTAATTTTTAAGTTGTATACTTGGATGTTTGAAGTGTCAAATTCCGTACAAACATCTGTCGGTTTGTGATGACTGTGAGAGAGGGAGGCAGCTTGAAAGAGCCACTTGATCAGTTTGAACGTGTTGAAAATAAATCTCCAAAATAAGGTATTGTTTAAAGTAGTGCTGTTTCATTAATTATTAACCTTTTTTGAAGATTTAAAATGGATCAGTTAGATAAAGATACGTAGAATTGTAATTGAAATAAGTGATATGCTGAAAATAAAAATTAAAATTACCACAATGCAATTTTTTCAAAGCAATCATACAAGAGAAAAAACTTCACAATTTACAAATCTAGAAAAACAGCTATAAATTCTGCAGAATTCTGTGACGACCTTGATTACACCATACATGTAATTTAATGAACTAACATAATTGACAAAGAACAGCTGCTCATAGGTGTTCAAACAAAAATAATGCACGTGTTTCGCAATAGCTGTCAAAATACTTATTTGTATGATGGAATTCATTTTCAGCCCAATTCAGCGACTCAAGAATATCTTGTCCGCCATATTGGATCCGCCAATTTGAATTTCTGAATTTTGATTTTATAATCGTAATTAGCGATCTCAGAAATATGATTAAATTCATTTTCAGCCCAATCCAGCAACTCAAAAAAAATGTGTCCGTCATATTGGATCCGCCATTTTGAATTTTTAGATTTTGACTTTTAAATCGTAATCAGTGACCTCGATAACTCGAATATGTAAATCTTCGTTTACGGAGAACAACGTTTTTATATTTTGACCACGTTTTTGGGATTTCAGACCAGTGTGCATCGTATCTAAAATACTTGAACTGTAATGATAACCTATATCAGTCAGCACTTTTCTGAACGGTGAATATTTCGAATCGGTCAACTGTCAGGCATTACATGCCTTTTAGACTCAATCAAGAACATGACTATAGCCTTTGTCCGGCTTAGGAAGTTTGGGGTTTCTTGTTTGTGTACTCTTATAAACTTATACTAAAATCTTAATAATTATAAAATTCTATTTCCGCTACAATCAAAATGGCGTAGCGTTGCAACCGCTGCCATTGAAAGGAGTTGATACGTCACTATTTCGTATTTTTCCATGGATCAATAATTTTTGCTAATTTATAATTTTTGGCATTAGGTCTGTAGATAACAGCAGCCCAGGCTACTTACAGAAATTTGGTAAACACCTTCTCCACCACTAGTTGTACACGTTTATCAATGACTTTTAGCCTGCTCTTTTTGATATTGAGGATTTGAACTTTTGCTAAAATTGTTGATGTTAAGTACAATTGCAGCAAACAAAACTATTTAACATTTACAACTTTCAGAGATTTTACATTACTTTGGGGGCAGTCTACTTTTTGTGTAACAGAAAGACCGTATCTTAAACCCGAATATTTGAAGTCGTCTACAATCTACACTTCTGTTTATCGCCGTTTGGTTTATCACAAAATTTTGAGTGGTTCATGTAAGTAATTTCTGTTTCTTCTAGTTTCAGTGATAGAACTGTACATTTGGACAGACATAACTGAATCCTCTGTTGTTGTATGCCATGAAGCAGACTTTGTGAGCTGCATTACTTTCCTTTAATTCACATATCTAGTAACTTGAGAAGGACAATATTGAAGGAAACTGAAGACTCAAGTATTAAGTAGGGTGCCTTTGTTTTATTTATCTTTCCATTAGTAGAAGTCTGAGAAAAGATTGTAAGATAGCAAATTGGTTATGTATGTAATTTATCATTTTCTTGTGAACGTGGATTTTATTTTAAGAGTTGTTTTAATGCTTACACTAAGGTCCAGCGTTAGCCTATGGCTTTTCTGGAATTTTTCAAGGTTTTTAAGATGTCATACAGTAAAACGTTGTTAACTAAACAGGCATCAAGGTTTGTAAAGGCTGTTTGATATTGTAGACTCAATACTTACGAGGGCGGTTCAGTAAGTACCCGTGTTTGACGACAGAAGGCGTTCCTGAGGGAAGTTGGTGTTATCATCGGGTGCTGCCATCTATCAAACGACGGTATAACAAATTGTAGACTGATTGATAGGTTAGTTTGGATTTGACAGCCATTTGAGTAAGACGTGTTTCGTGATTTTAGCTAAGATGGAAAAAGAGCAGTATCGTTCGGTAATTCGCTTTCTGTTTTTGGATGGGAAAAAATGCGAAGAGATAAAAGCAAAGTTGGATGCTGTTTATGGGGACACTTCGCCATCTATGACCACAGTTAGATATTGGTTCAACGAATTTAAACGTGGGCGAACATCCGTTTTTGATGAGGAGCGACCAGGACGCCCGGCAGACGTGGTTACCGAGGAAATCATTCAAATAGTCCACGACATGATTCTCGCTGATCGACGAACGAAAGTGCGTGAAGTAGCAGAGGCCGTAGATGTGTCGACCGGAACGGCAATTAATATTTTACATGATAAGTTGGCGATGAAAAAATTGTCGGCGCGATGGGTGCCGCGATTGCTAACGGTGGACAACAAGCAGATGCGGCTGTTAACTTCCAAGCAGTGTTTGGAGCAATTTAAGCGAAATCCGAAGGAGTTTTTGCGTCGAGTTGTCACCGTTGATGAAACCTGGATTCATCATTACACACCAGAAACTAAGCAACAATCAAAACAATGGATTTCTTCCCGTAAATCTGCTCCAAAGAAGGCGAAGATGGTTCCATCGGCCGGAAAGGTCATGGCGACGATTTTTTGGGATGCGAACGGCGTCATCCTCATGGATTTTTTAGAAAAAGGAAGAACGATCACTGGACAATACTACAGTGAGTTATTAGACAGCTTCGACAAAAAATTGAAGGAGACACGGCCGCATTTGGCGAAAAAGAAGGTGCTGTTTCACCACGATAACGCACCAGCACATTCATCCGGAGTTGTCGCCGCCAAACTGCATGAATTGCGTTATGAATTGCTGCCGCACCCCCCGTATTCACCCGATCTGGCTCCCTGCGACTTTTTCTTGTTTCCTAACATGAAGAAATGGCTCGCGGGAAAAAAATTTAGCTCAAACGAGGAAGTCATCGCCGAGATAGAGGCGTATTTTGGAGAGTTCGACAAATTCTATTTTTTTGGAGGGGTTAAAAAATGGCAGGAACGTTGGGAGAAGTGTATATTTCTAAAAGGAAACTATGTTGAAAAATAAAAATAAAATTTTTGAAAAAAATTGTGTCTTCATTTCTAACACGGGTACTTATTGAACCGCCCTCGTATATGTAAGATTCTCAATATTAGGTATTGAAACTGTCATGACCGCCTTCCAGTTGAAGACTTTTTTTAGGCCTTTGGAATTAATGTTGTTTTGCATTTGTTTGGTGGCTTTAGTACCAAACTCGGTATAAATCACTCAGGGTAGTCCCATTTCTTTCAAAAGTTTGGAATTTCATCTACTCGTAGCACCGTAAGTTTCTTTTGCAATTTTCTCTACTTGCTCACAGTTTGGAGATCACCAGATTACCATTTCGGTATCTTCATCTTTTTGTATTCTTAACAGTTTTTCACAAGTTGCCTGGATCAAGTGAATACTGTTTCGTCCTTTTGCTCCTCTATGAGAAACTATCTGTAAATTACTAGTTCAATTAGATTGGCACGATCGACTGCTCGGTTCCTACACATGTCTCTGTTGTTATTATTTTTTCGATGATCTTCTCTGTTTGAATTTTTATATTTTCAAGAACCTTCGTTGAAGTTTTGGCTGTTTCGATTTTGCTTCCTATAAGTCCTTTTGCTAATTGCTATTAGTTAATCCATAGGTTTAATTAAATTAAATTAAAATTTAAAAACAGGTCTTATTTTTCAAACTACTCTTGTCATTTGTTATGAGACATTTGGTAACTTTGTAGTTCCCAAATCGCTCCTGAACTACGTTGGATAATAATTAACAACAAAATGTGTATTACCTTTAGCAGTACTACAAGTATTTGTATAGATTGTTACTGAAATGGAAAAGTCTTCTAACCTAGTTTTCTTGATGTACGTTATGTTATAGTTGAGTAACGATGTAAATCATTTATTTGTGCTTAAAAAGAATTAATGTCGTGAAATGTCAACTCTTTTGTTGTATGAACATTTTAACAAATTTTGAATATGAAAATACAAAACAAATCTAAAAACCGTTACAATTTTATAAGACAGGTCGTAAAGTCGTAGATTCCAAAATAACTACACAAATTTACTTTTACTTTACTGTACCTAAAACAATGATGACTCATAGCTATTACCAGAGCGTAATGTAGTACAAAACAAATAATTTTATTAAAGAGAAAGTTAACGTTGCATTTTCAGGCAATTAGTCACATGTGTAGCGTCTTATTGATAGAATTATATTATAAACAACCAAACCTTTTCTCTACCTGCTTTAGTCATTTTTTTGCATGTAGTAATTGTAACTTGGATAATCGAGTTTTCAGATTTAATAACCCAAGAAGATTATAAGTCGTATTAGCAGCTAACGATAAATTAAAAGGTAACTACATTTTTGGAATTTCTTTGGATAACAAGATAACCAAGCCAACCAACGATTTTTTTTTAATTAAGTACATATCAGATAAAGTAAGCACAAAATTAGAAAATTCATAGAAAGACGTTGAAAGATGATTCTAGCACATCTCATTTTGAAGCTTGCCATTATAACTTGAACTGTAGATCAACTGCTACTGCCTGCAGCTACCAACAACATATTTTTCTAATGTAATTTTTCCTCAACGCTACCTAGTAATCAAAGTCTGTAACAAATAGCTTTCTTACAGAATTCTAGAAACTGACAAACCTTTTTTAAGTTTGTAAGCTTCTATTTTCTCAAACTTATGGATCTTGGAAGTTTACTTCGATCAAAGCTTATCCTAAAAGAGGTGCTCATCTGATATCAGTTTCACATTTATGGTTTGAGATTAGAAGTCCCTAATGCAATAAATTAGATATCTACCAGCTTTTTAAAACAATTTTTGTTGGTTTTCATATCTTTTAAAGATTGAAATTTCTTTGTAACGGTCGAGATATTTTTTATTAGCAATGAGTAATAACTATTTTTATAATTAAATGATATTTACAGACCCACTTTTGTACAAAACACATTTCAACCTTCAGCATTTTTCCCTAATGAGCATTCATTAATAATCGTTCCTTCGCTTAGTTACTACGTAATTCTCTCTCTGTTTCTGCGGTAGCTCGAAAAAAGCCCTCATTCGACACACAAAAGTTTCCACTTTAACCCTTTTCCTCGCGGTTGGAAAGGAATGAATCCATAAAAATCTACCTCTTGTTTCGAAGTTTCGATATAAATTCTGCAGAATCCGCAAGAAAACACTGAATTTTGTAACTGAATGCCGGATGTTATCTGATACCTTTTTGTTACTTCGTTCAGATACAGTTTTTCTCTGATACATTAAATTGATTTTCTCCCCAACCTTTCGTGACATTTTATGTAACAGTATCTTTCCCTTTGTTACAGTGTTATGCTATGGAAACTGTTTAAAACATACAAGGTTTAAAAAATTTGTTGTGCTTTCGAATTGTACACAACGAGCGATCTAATTACTAAACAAAGAAAAAGCTTTACAATCAGCGCTCGTTACTTATATTTCTCTCCCGATGATTGAAGGGTCGAATGAGGATTTGTTGGGTTTTTTTAATTATACCGTAGGTTTTCGTTAACGGTACAAAAAACAAAGGTTGAAAGGTTTCCGAAACGAGCCCTGATTATCGCTTGTTTGCAATGGAATCTCTTTACACTAACGTTCGGCATAGAAAAATACAACAAAAGCTGGGTGAACTGTTCACCTTTCAGTGTTAAATTAAGCGGTAATAAAAATAACGAGTCCTAGTGAGTTGCTAGAGTAGAAAAAGAATAATAACGAGCTGGGCGTATTCAATTCTTTCTCGATTAAAGCGTCTGAATCGGCAATCAAGGTAATTGTCAGTCCATTTTTTAATTTCCGCGTTCTTTTAATTGTAAAATCGTTTAAGAGCGCCAAAAACCTTCAAGTTATCGTTAATTTTAAATTTCTGACGTTGGCAGGAATTAATATAAATAGAGGACCCGTCGCGGAGTAACTTCAGCCGTCCAAGCGTGTATTTCGCAATTTTCATGTTAATTTAGACAAAGTTACAAGGAGATTAAAAACGTGGTAATTAAAAGCCTTTTTTAATTTTCCTAAACAGCGGAAGATGATTAAAATTCTACCAATGAAAGAACTAAAGCTGAGCATTCTTTACACAGAAACAATCTGGAAAATGCTGCTCGCCAGCTTTTATTAGCAGTCGCCGTAATAATCGTTAATAAAAATAAATCGCATCTGTTGTGTTGCTTTTGTAAAAATGAAATGTTACACGTCTTTAAGGAAATTTATGTCGAAACTAAAATGCCTAAAGCATTATTAATTTCTGTAGCACGATGAATTTTCGGATTCTTCTTCCTTTTTCTCGTCATTATTCTTTATTATTGTTGTTAGACTGAAGTGTACAAAATGAGTCTGATTAATAAATTTTTGATATGTACAGTTGCAGCTGTAAACTTAAAATATTACTTTCACTACTTAATATGTGTTATAATATTTCTATTTTCACTAAGTACTAAATACCTAGTAACTTCAGTTTTTAGATTGTGGTTTTACAATGAGAGATTTTTATGATTTGTATTGTTTTTAACTCATTTGCTTGTGAAGTACCCAAAACAAACATAAAATTTTCAATAATAAAACAACCGAGGCCAAAGCTGTCCGATGTACAGAGTGTTGAATTTTTAATAAAATTCTACTCCTTTAATATTTCGAAAATATCTAGGAAGATTGAGATGAAATCTTTTGCATGCTTTTTGTCGCTACTTCCACTTGGGACGGATACTTAAACGAACCAAGTATCTCTTTTTAAGAAAACGCGCCATCAAACAAACAGTTAAGATCTAGAGGTACGTTTTGATTTAATAGTAAAATCTACTTTTGTACTTTTTTGTAAGATTTGTCTTTCCGAGATGAAAATTAATTCTTGTTATTTCAGTATCTGAAAAACAACATGCGATATCGAGATCACATATTCTATAGGTTGATTTGAAAGAGGATAGGACTGGAGTAAATGCAAATTTTTAAAGGAGTGATAATAATACTACTAAAATAATAACTTTAACATATACACTAATACGATTCCTTCTACCAAATTAACAATTATATATAATGCTTAAGATATTGGATCAACTATTATTTCTCATTTGCATGAACAGTTGTCATACTTACAAAACCAAACATTTCAGTACAATAAAATCGGAGAAAGAGATCGTGAATCATAAGACTGAATGACTATTGCCAAAAGCTAAGTAAAAGAGAAACATAATTACAGATTAATCATCAAAAGCAGAAAAGGCGATTCTTAAAGTAACTAAGATACAGAAACCCCCATCAGTTGTAGTAAATAATGCAACTCATTATAATAGAATTAAGAAGGCACTAGACATCCAAAACATAAAAGTCAAAGCGACTTGCCTCTATGAGTCAAAATTAACGTAGACACTCTCCTGATAAATACCGAACACTAATTCGAACTATGGAATCTTAAAAACCGAACCAAATCACAGAAAGACTCTGAAAGGACTCAACAATCTGCCACTGTTTGTATTGGCTTTTGATAAGTCTAAAGATATCGAATATATCCGTTACATAAAGGTGAAAATCGAAGAAATTAAAGCTAGTAGACTCATCCCTCAATGCAAAAGATGCTAGAAATACGATCATACACAGACGTAATTCAGCATGTGTCAAATGTCTCAAAAATTATCTAACCAAAGAATGCTTGAAAGTTAAAGAATTATTCGCTAAGTGCTCCAACTACGGCGAGGCACACACCCAGCTAACTACAGAGAATTCACTATCGCTAAAAAAACTCTAAAAGCACAAAAAGGTAACAAGAAAACTGTCAGCACTACAAAGAAGATTTACTTTCAACCAAGCAACAGAAGACACAACATATGCCCAATCTGCCCAAAATCTTTGCCCACAGGAAAACCATTATATTACTAAAACGAAACTGACCTATGTACCTTAACTACCAAAACCACTAGTTAGGACAACTTTAGGCAAGAATTGCAAAATAATATTCAACTTAACATCAGCCTTAAAACCAAAGAACATCTAGATGTTAAAGCTGAAAAATTCGTAGAATCATTCAGAATGCTGCTTTTAATAGTACCAAGCCAATCACACATATTAGCAAAAGTAATAACTACTCAGTCGAAATAAGACAGCTTGTTAATGAAAAACACAGAGCCAGAAGAAAATGGCAGACTTCCAGAGATCCAAAGGATAAGAATATCCTGAATAAAAAGAGTCAAAAAACTAAAACGTGAAAGTTGGATTTTCCCATAATATTATTCCGTCATTATTTTATAAATGGATGAGGAAGAAGCTACAAGAAACATACATTGATCTATCATTTATCATAGCAGCAAAAACAAGAATTTTTGCTTGTAAATGCTATGGCCACAATTGCCATCAAATTTCCACTTACATACTAATGTTACTGTCTTGCACTAATCTTATAAAAAAAAATTGCAGTTTGGCTAAAAGTTTTTAAAAATTGACTTCTGGACTAATTTTCATTATCCAAAAATTTGAGAGTAAACAGTTATTATTTTCTTTTTTTAGAATGTAAAAGCTGGGAAAAATGTATGAAGGTATGGCAGATCTTAAGATGTTACACTTTTTAAGTGAAAATCGTAAATCCAAATGCAAAGCTCAAGCTTCCACTGTAGTAAAAACTTTTTTTGCCGTACCACACCGAAAAACATATTTTGCAAATAGTAACGTCTCCCTTGGATACTAATTGCAGAAAGAATATTCTTTTTATATTCAAATGAATAAACGTTGTAGTTTTAGAAATGCTTCTGTTCACATTCTCTGTAATGTTACTCGGGCAAAGAAGATGCTTTGCAAGCTTGAGTATTTACTTTGGTTTATCAGCATTTTTTAATATTTGGAAACATGCACTATAAGTTGTAAAGTGACTTTGCTCTGGAAAATTGATAACTAAACGGTTAGTTGAAATCGGCGTAGAAGAAGGAATGCATAAAAATAAAGTTTATTGAATTTGCTATTGTTTTGGAAAAAATAAAAGTATTACTTTTTGCTGCCTTACCAAAGCTCTCCAATCTAAACTATTAAATTAATTTTACATACCTATGTTGAAGTCAATAAACAAGAATAAACACAACATTTTCCAACAGTAACCGATTTTTTTTATTTAGGAAAATTGGTCCATCAGTGGAAATAAGAAGAACACATTCATTCGTTTTCAAGATTGCTCAGATGAAAAGTAAAGGAGGTAAAGCTGACTCCTAGTTTTTTGGGCGTTTATTTTGAAGAAAAGCAGTTAATATTGTGGGTAAACTGCATGACCATTATGATGATGATAATACTGACTCTGCTAATGACAGAGTTACCATTTCCCTGACTGATTGTTATTTGATAGGCATGGACTGTCTTCCTCGTGCTTTTCTTCAGAAAACTGTAAATCTGTGCTGCTTGTACTAGAAGACTGAACTTTGGTCGAAGATAAAGAGGCGAGATTGGTTTCCTTATTTAATCAACCTCTTGACGTTCAAGTTTATTTTCACGTTTCAATAGGAAGTTTTGAATTTCTTCAAGGCAATATGGAGGTTGACGTACTTGGTATTTGGTAGTAAGTGCTTTAAAAAAATGATTCGATGTCCAGGACTTTATTCATTGATAGTAAAGGCTCTTGAATGATTTAATAAAGAACATATCAAGTAGCTTGTATGAAAAAAAATGTTCATTCAAGACCAACACGACTGTGCTTTCGAGAGTTGTTCTAGTTCAATAAAGGTATAAAGCTGAATCCATCTAGAAGCCCCGCAATGGTTCCTGGAGCACAACTGTTTAATAGTATGGTCCTTCCATTTTTTTTGGAAGAAAACGATCAGACATTCCGGTCGCAATCATACAAGTTATCATAGGCATATTCCGCTAGTGCTGATTACTCTAGATGGTTTATTTCATACATGGCCACATAAATCATTCAAGAAACTGAATTGGCTCATATAAAGGCAAATTTACCAACAGAAAGTAACTTTAGGTCAGATATCTGATCAAAGTTCTGATAGTCAAGCTGTAAAATATACGAACCATTTTGTCGTATGTACAAACCAATTTGGCCAATTTGGTTTCGACCCATGTTTGATCTATTTTGAACAACGAGCATCTTCTTTTGTCAACATTAAATATTTTTACTGGATCAATATCTATCTTCTACAGTTGAGATGCCAATAAGTAGAAACATGCCTTTACCCTTTGATATGAAAACCCTTTAAACCTACCTAGTAACACAGATTCGAGTTTGCTCAAGCAGAGAAGTGAATTTGCTTCAAGAGATGAAAACTGTTAAATATGAATTAGTAAAGACTTTATCTTTGAAAACCAACGTATACGAGATACACAATGCACATTTACACTAACATGCCGTTTCCCCTGATCTAAAGAGTTTTACAAGGCAATAAGAAGATAAATACAACGAATAACGCACACCTTTCATATCATAATTTTATTTGGTTTTTTACAACTTCAATTAATGATAATTTGATGATACTCCAAAAGTAAAATAGTTTTTATACGTTGAGTGTATTTGGACCTGAATAATATGATGATGTTATGATGCTATGTTATGAAATTCTTTGATTTAGTGTGTCTTTAATATAGTGACACGATGCATTGTTTTGGCACTATTTTAATTTTTAAAAGAATCCATTTATTTATTTTGTGGTTGCCACTATCAGAATGTGTATACCAAACGTCTTTCTGACATCTCCAAAAAACATTTTTTCCCATTCCAGTTATATGCTTATGAAATCAAATTTGAGTTTGGGCAGCTTAAAGCACTGCTTGGATGCTTCCAAAGGTCTCCGTCCTGCAACCATCCAAATCAGTCTAGTAATTTTCAAGATTTAAAGGAAAAGTGAGGCAGAGGTCATTTTCTGCTTTCTAACGCGTTTATTCTCTATACCTAATTTAAGCAGTGGAAAATGGAACGAAAGCTTACATTGGTAAATGACCAGGGCGGGCCTATCAGCCTAGTATGATTATATCCAAATAGAAAAATCTATGGTACTGTGTGAGTGTGTAAATTTATAGGCTTATGTTCTAAATCGCAAAGCTTAAGTTCTATAGTAAAAATGATTCACTCAAAAAACGACATATCCTAAGCAAAAAACGCATTAAAAATTTTTCTTGCTAATTGGATGTACATTTTAAACTTTTCAATTACTAATTGTTATTCTTTTATTTTCTGGAAGCAAAATAGTAAATAGTAATATAACCATGTAAGTAATTTCGACTTCTTTTGCTTTTAAGAGCACCTTTGTATATATGAGTAGATCATAATTAATTAATTAAATTAATGGGGCAAAATAATTTTTAACATAAATAATTCTGATATCTGAAATTATTTTCATTCTTTTACTTCTCAAAGTGTTACCTATTCAAATTAATAATGGTAGTAGGTCTTCAGATTTTTGTTTTATTTTATGACAAAGATTACTAGCAAAACTCTTAAGAAAAGAGGTTTATAAAAGTCTAAGGTGTCAGAAATAAAGTGCTTGAAAATAAAATGTTTTCTGTCTTACAAATTAAACTTTAATAACGTTCTGAGAAATCTCCTTCAAGCGTTCTAAATAGGGAGAATTTCTACTACAATTATCGCATCGATCAGAAAGATTACTTAATTTACTGAACGACTCTTAAGCTTTCGTATAATTACTAATTTAACATCGATTTAAGTTGTTGTTATTAATTGTAACTGAACTTTAATCTTTAGAGAGGCTCACGAGCTTTCACAATTATAACAATAAATTATTGCTCATTCTAATATGGAATTTTATGCTCGCAATATTGTTGAATGTAAGAAAAATAAGATGTTATAACGTCATAATTTGTTGGAATAAAAGGGGGAACGTTTTTTTCATTATTTTCTACGAGACATTTCGTAATAAACTATCGAAGTATTCGACGTTCCTCATCAATTTTCCCCCGAGAAAATTTCCATTTTATCGTTTATCAGAATTCTTAAAAGGGTTAGATCGGAGGTTTTATTTTCTTCTTTATATTGTTGATTAGTTTTTCCGGAAAAACAACTTCCAACAGAGCCAAAACCTGCTAGAGTTCGCTGATTGCAATTTGATATTCCCTCTTCGAGGGTACTTCATTTACATCCGCTTCCTATCGGTGCTTAAAAACAGTAGGAAATGTTAGGACGTGAAGAGATTCAAAAGGGAAATTTAGATTTAAATGGAAACGAAAGATTATCGATACAAGTGCGTCGAAGCAGGCGATTAAAAAGCTATTTCGTATTTCCCCCCCGGTTCGTTTTAACATGTTTTTAGGGTCTAGAAAACTACATCTGAGGACTTCCGATGTGCTATTGATGAACCAAATAGGCAAGAAAAAAAGATTGTAACGACGCCATTACAGTTTTCAAAACGAGGTTTATTTTTTGAAATGCACGAACTTTTTTACACTTTTATTTGTATTTTTCTTCTTAAAAAGCAGAAACTTCGACAAATTCATTATTCCAGTTTCTTTTATATCGAAGATCTAAATAAACTTCCACTTAACGAGCAGTTTGGAAAAAAAGGACAAGAAAATTGCTCTAATGAAGTTTTAATTGAATTTATGAATTGAAGTTATTCTTAATTAGTGTCATTTCATAATGAGTAATGATCTTTGTTATTAAAATTCTTAACCATCTGATGAACACTCGGAAAAAACCTCTTATATTTAAGCGAAAAGCGTCCATAAAAACCATTAAAGTGTCCATAGATGCATATCAATTATACCGTTTAATTACCGATCCGTATTTTCCATCACCTAATTAATAATCATCAAGCAAAAAGTAATTAGTATCAGGAAATGATCCTGTTTTGGTAAAGAAACTCCCCATCGGTTTTCTTAAGAGGGGTTACGAAATGAAAAGAGTGCCTATGTACTTTAAAAGAAGTTTGGGTTCTTTGTAGAAGAGGAAATTTTATTTGATAAAGGCTTCTTATTGAGATGCCCGCAAAATAAGAAAAGAGCATAATTACGTTTTCTGGGTCGTTATTAATTTTTGTACTTGGAAGAACTTTTAAAGGTAACTTGCTTTCTCTGGCACTGTTTTATATAGATAGAAATACTTCTCTGCTGATTATTAAATTTACTCAAAATACACAATGCGAATATTTACTGCGCGCTACGTTAAACATTCAAAAACGAAAATTCCCCCAGTCTTTCATCATCCTCTTTGTTGCGGTCTTCCCAAATTCATCCTTCCGGAACTGTTTTGTATTTAGTTTTAGTGCTCAATTATGTGATCTTCTTCGGTAGTACAGAATTGGTAAGCATTGTCTTTAGGGCAACGAGGGAATTATTCAACTTCTCCTGACGACAATGGTTTGTCTTTTTGTTTCATCCGTCGCGGCACAGAAGGTACATAAATCATGTTTCGCGACGTCGTATGCGTTCTTAAATAAATCAGAATGAATCCTCTACACGCTGTTCCTCTCCAAAATACACTATTCCTTTTGTCTACGCTCTATTTATTTACTCCCCCCGGTTATATTAAACCCGAGCAGGAATTTGTTTCCTCTGCGTAAATATGCGTAACGTAAACTCCCTCGTTCTTTGCATGAACAAGATTTATATTTTTAAAAAGGGCATTGTGTTCTAAGGAACTTCTTTCGTAATTCAATTAAGAGAAACCTTAACAGTAAAATTTGAGCAAAAATAACCTGCAGGTTAATGAAAGCGTCTTTTGGAAACACAGAATAATAAGAACTGCGAAATTAAGGCATCCTGAGGGACATATACTTTTTTATATAAAGTCTATAGTATTATGTAATTTCTCAAATATTTTTGTTAAATGTAAAATAATAATATAAACATTTGCGAAAGATTGATTAAAAATAATTACTTAGGAAACTAATAACTGTAAATGATTTAACTTTACTACTTGATAAATAATTTATCTTGTAGTCAACACTGTAAGAGTTTACTTACAAGGTGTAATTAAACTACAATCTCCTAACTGGATTATTTGATAGAAAACAGAATATTTGAGAAAAACAAACACACTGTATTATTAATGCACTCGGTTGCTTTATATGGTACGTATGTAGTACTACTAATTATAAAATAATAAAACCGCTTGCGTAGGTAAATACTTATTTGCTTTAGAAATTTTTCCATAGCAATGTGTTGCTTGGAAAACCTACCGGCTATATCCGCTACGTTGCTGTTTACACTAATAAAGGAATGATTATGTAATTGAAAATTACAAGGCTTTTACATTTTGGGGATTCTTACTTTCGTACTTTTTTTTTCTACATTAATTCTGTTTACACAGTGCTCGTGAAAAGTTTGAAATAAATTTATTATTTGCGAAAGCGTGCATTATCACGCAATATCCTCGGACAGGTTGATTTTCTTTTTTTGCCCACATTTTCATATACAAATTGTATAGATGGCGTTGCTCAACAGTACGTTTTTTTGATGGAATCTTGTAGATCAGCTCTTCCTGTTTACGGCGATATAACATACTTATACATACCTTTATGTTACAAAAAAGAAAACAAAAATAAACAAAAAAACAAAACAAAACAAAAAACCAGTTAGATTTTACCAAAGCCAGGTGATTGTGATACCAAGTACCGATACCAAACAAAAGACGATCGCAAATTGAGCTCAATAACGATTTTTTTTCCGTTAGAGGCGCTGTTGTTCTAGATTAAATTTGACAAATTTAAACATCAGTTTATAAGTTTGAGGTTATTGAAATTTAAATGTTAGAAAAAAGTAATTATTAATGCCTTGCTGTCGCGTATTCTTTATTCTTTGCAAAGTTTGTATGAGCAAGTGTATATTTTCTATTACCTTGTCTTCATCTACCTCTAACGGAAAGAACGTCTTTTGTTTGGTGTCGGTACTTTGTATCACAATCACCTGGCTTTGAATTTTCCTGTGTTAAACGTTAAATCGCAACCTATCATAATTAGTATTTCAATTCTTTGTTTTTCGGTTAGCATCTTTACTTTTCAAATGATCGACACTACACTTAACACAGTAAAACTTAACTGGTTGTTTGTTTGTTTTTTGTTTTTTGTTTTGTTTGTAAGAGAAAGTGTGGTTAGACGAAATAGTGAAGATTTGTACCCAGGTATCTCTGATCAACTCAAGGTTATTGAAAACAAAGTCAATACACGCTGCATTTATGTAAATTCTTGCAATCAATCTAGAAAATGACCAAAATTAAGCTTAACAACAAAGACCAGGAAGCTAAACTGAGTAATAACTGAAATGCGAACGTGATATACAATATAAAGTCTAAAGGGTGTATAGTTAACCCTGTAAGATGCAAACCAGTTTTTGCTGAAATGGAATTAATTAGAATGACTAATAATAACATTTAAAAACTCCAGTATCACATTTTTAAAATCTTTTCTTTCGTAGCTTTGTTTTTAATGAGGTCATAAGATGATTTCATTGGTTGCTAAACCACTTATATACTCCGTTAACCATGTTTCTGGGTTGTAACATGTCATGCTTTCATTTTGTTAGTTTGGAAGTGTTTTTTGGAGATTGTATATTAGTAATGCTTAACTTGTCCAAAATGTAACTATTGTAACATTTACGCGATAGCATACAAACCTAACCCACTATTTCCTAGATTGCCATCACAGAACAAGAGAGCAGATGATCAAATCGATCAACTACCCCCATAAGACTATCGTAGCTCGATATTGCTTTTGGACAAACTACATCTTTGCGTACCCGGGCCTTGTATGTACGTTTCACTGGCTTTATATCAGATGGGCTATCAATGTTACTAGTTACTACAACTACTTTCTTTCTTTGATCCTTCCGTTTTATTGATGATATATCTTCAGCTTGAGCAAAATCAGTTTTCTCAAGTTTCTTAACTTTGTTTTGTTTCAGGGGCTCTTTTGGATAATGCATAAGAATAATCCTAAAAGTTCCACACCCACATCACAGTTGCTTGACAGCTTGTTCCATAATTCTTTGGAAAGAGACAGTATAACTCGATCGTCTAGCGATAAATGTTGATTTTCAGTAGACTTTCTCTCATAAACTTGGAATTAGTGCACGTAGCCTCATTCTGCACTGACTGGTACCCAGATTTTGAAATCTAGTTTAGTTGGTTTCATTGGCATATATTACTTGAGGCTTGACCTGCCTTTATAGTCAACCATGCTCTTATCATTTGATATATTTCTTTTCGGCATGTACAACTTTTTGAGATTTCTGTTCAAATTGCTTAGTAACGGACAAATTTTTATATACTTTAATTTTTTGTAGTTAGTTTCACCTTTATATGTGCACTCTTGGACAAAATTAAGGCACCAACAAAACTTTTCATTATAACTTTTATTTTTGCAAAGTTGTACGTCATACTACCTACGTGATATTATAATTAACTGATTTCAACTAATATTTGCTAAATTAGAGTGGTATTGTTGGTAAAAGACATGAATAACACATCTGGGAATGCAAAGCATAGCCACAACGAACTCCGTTTTGTTACTTTTTTCAGACTTCGGCAGCCATTTTGACCATGTTTCCGAGGTGATATACGTTTGTCTTATTTTTTGTTGTAGAATATGATTCTAAAGTTAAAAAAGAAATTGAAAATTTTTCAATTTTTGGCCGCCATTTTGACCATGTTCCCGAAGAGTTATCAAAAAACGAAGATACCACGTTGTTTTTAGTTTTTGATGTAGAATCGAAATCTGAAGTCAAAATTTCAGAATTTGACAAAAAATGCGGACATACAGACAGACAGACTTCGCAAATTCAGTAACGACTCCTTCAGAATTCGATGATAAGAGAGAAAAAACAACAATGTCAAATGCAATGAAAACGGTGTCGATAAAGAGCTTCAAAATAAATTATTGAAGGTGAAGTTGAATCGTAAGAATTTGAATTCAGTTGCGTGTAGATCCTCCTCTAACTCTTATCACTGCTTCCATACGTCTGAGCATGCTATTGATCAAGTTGTGAATGGTTTCCTGGGGAATATTTTCCCATTCCCATTCTAGTTCCCGAAGATTCATAGGAGCAGGTATGTGACGCCTAACTGATCGTTTTAGTGCATCCCATAGATGCTCTATAAAGTTCATATCTGGGCTTCTTGGTGGCCAGTCTACAGTTGGAATATTCACGAATCGAAGGTAGTCGAGTACCTCTCTAGCAACATGAGCCCGAGCGTTATCCTACATAACAATAAAATTGTTTTCAACAATTGGGACAAATGGCTCCACATGATCTTCTAGGATGTTTTCTACGTAGAAATGTGCATTCATGGATCTCCTCCGTATAGGAAACAAATCCGTGCGACCATCGAAACAAATTCCTCCCCAGAACATTATTGATCCACCACAAAATTGAATTCTCGAAGAGATATTGCAGGCAGTAAACCTCTCTCCTGGCCTCCGCCAGACTTGTTGACGTCCATCTGGTGAATTAAGACTTACTATTATTTCGTCGGAAAACAAAACTCGCTTCCAGTCGTCAGTGGTCCAATTTGCGTGTTCCCTTGCAAAACGCAGTCTAGTAACTCTATGTTCTCTGGTGGGCAGTGGTGCAATAGCTGGTCTTCTACTATTCGATTCTTCTTCATTAAACCTCCTGAGCGTTCGTGCAGAAATTGTTACATTTCGAGCTGCTGTTAAGGCTCTGCATAAGATTTCTTGCATCTGTAGACTTCTTACTACCTTGTCCTGAGGTTCTACACTAACTTCCAAGTTTACTGACACGTTTAGCTATTTGACTAATTGTTGATTGTCTAACTCCTAACAAATTAGCCACATAACAATGGCTCTGCCTCTCATTAATGAGAGTTACCACTTATCACCAGTGAAACTGAATTTATTGCCTTTTAAAGATCACTCTAAACAGCGTTAAATACAATTGCAAAAATGTTACTTTACATCTGTCAAACAATTGCAATTGTTTATCAGCAGTGACAGAAAATATCCTAGGCTACCTACATAAAATGTTTAATGATTTCAAATTTTAAAAATGTACAAATAATAATGAAAAGTTTTATTGATGCGTTAATTTTGTCCAGGAGTGTATATTATAGTCCTTCTAATCTATTGGAATTTGATCGAAATGATTCCTGACCCACCTTCGATAATTTTGCTTTTAGAGAATCCAATTTACGAATGCTAAAGAATGCTCAAATCCAAAAAATACTGAATAGGATTTTTTGGCACAAGTACCGTAACGTTTTCTTTCAACAGAATATCGCGATCGGAGTTGGTTGATTCAAATCGATTTTGAACATTTAGGATGTTCCATGACATACGTTTGATATTTTACCAATGTATAGTTTAGGTCATTAACAATGACCATTCTGGCTATTCTCAGTATCAAAGGACTTATGGACATTTTTAATTGTAGACTAAAGAACAAAAAACGCAATTTTACTTGCCTAAATTGTTATCCTAAGAACGTGCTCTCGGGCCTCATAAGCACCCATTCTCATTCTTGCTCTATGAATTTTTTTTGTTCAAATTTAAACACCTCAAATTGTATTTTTTTAAATACTTTTTCCGCTTAACTGATCTCTGACATATATGTATGTACTTTTTGTCCCATTCTTGTTCTTGTTTTTAACAACGTATTTTATTGTAAGTCGTAGAGAATAACAAAGTTTCTCAAAATTTCAGCTTCTAAATGTTACAATAAAAATCTAAATGTTACAATCTGGAAATTTAATCTTTAATTATCTAAAACATTGTTTGGGACAAAGTAGAGCATTACTTTAAACATAAACATTTTTGAAATTAATTCCCAATTAATTAATTATAGAAATAGTTCTATTCATTCTGATATTAGGTATTTAGTATTTGAATACTTTGCATCTACAAACATACTAAACCAAAATTCCTCTTTTCTAGACTGAAAAATAAAGCCAGCGTACAATATTGCACATACTACATACTTGTCATTACATTCTAAATCAGGCAATCCTCTTTAAAATGGATGCAATTTTTCTGGCCCAATGGTGCTTGTAAATTATCTAGAAGCTTCCTGATTAGACCTAAATTCTTTAAACATTCCTGAAAAAAATTTAAATGAGTTCCGTAATCAAATTACTAATACGTTTTTCGGTTCAGTTAAAACGTTTTACAGCAATTTTAACATTTTTGATGTTTTCCCCTTGCTTGCATAATTTATACAGATAAACATCTATGAAGAATAACATGTGTTTTTTTTACATTTTCCCTTTGTACGCCATTTACATATTTAAATAATATTTGGGATTGTCAGACTTATTTACATACTTTCTTCCGTATTGCTACTAAAAAATTAGCATTTATATAATTTAAATTATAACTTAAAAAATTAAACTGCTGTGAAATGCATTATTTTCCTTATTACTCCCCCACAATTTGTTTTAGACCAGAATGTAAACTGTATTCAAAGCTTCAAATTCAGTACAGTGCTTGTTAAACAGGATATTATCAAACTTGTTTCAAAGTCATCTCTTTTTAACAAGAGAAGAGTCAAGCATTTAAATTCTTAATTACTTTCCCCCAGACACCACAATGTTCCGAAAGTTTCTTTTGTATAGTCAGTACTAAAACTCCTTTTGACAATATCTACAAAGAAAGTATTATACATTTATTATTCATTAATGAATGTAAAATTATTACGTCTGGTTTCTATTATTATTATGCTAAAAATTAATAAGTGTCTTTATTACTAAAAATACTTGTATTTAATTGACTTGAGGAGGCTGTTTCTATAAGAACTTTTTAGAAATTTTTTTTAAATCATTTTCTGAATACCTTTTTACATTCATACATTTTAAGTTAGTCTTTTAACACTGTTAATCATAATATTTCAAAATGACTTCAGAGCGTTTACAAAAAAGGCGACACTAAATTTCCAATTTCACTTAGAATAATAAGGTTGATTTATTAATCATGAAACGTAAACCAAAATAATAACCTTATTAGATGTTCTGATTGTTAAATACGACCTTTACTAGATCAGCCATTTAGAGCATTTAACTAAATGTCACAGACTCGAGTCCTGTCCCAGATCGAAAATTTTCCTAAATTGCTTTAAATTAGATCGTTTGATACGGTGGCAAAAGCCTCAAAAGCAAGAATATGTCGGAATACTTAGTACTGATTTGAATATTTAATTATTTATTGAAGGATAAAGTGCTAATTGATAGTCTAATGCAAACTGAATTAAATTTCTAGATCCTAGTTATTTGTTCAACTAATTAGTCATGAAAATTTGCTTGAATTTATTTGCCATTTTATTGTAGACTAATCTAATCTAAGTGAACTTCACGTTTGCCATTTGGTTAGTTCGTAAATTCTATCGCTTTATAAACATAAATGAAGCCACGTTTTAATTGTTCTCAAGTAAAACTTTTACGTTAGTTTTTCGGTGTTAACTAGTTTTCTACGGCTGAATCATTTTTCGTTCAAATAAAAACGGGAACCGTCGGATAATTGCCGAAAATTGCTATTTCTAGAACTTTTACAACTGCTGCTATTGGACAACGGATAATTTCGACTTCATCATATTTGAGTAAATAGTTTAGTATCTAACCTCCATCTTTCGAGTAACCATCACGGACGCGACAAAAATACCAAACATTGATTTTAACTTTAGGGATAGGTCAACCTGCAAATTTGCATTAAAGTTGACTAGAAACACGCTAGAAAGTCTTAAAATCAAAACTTGTATCCAGAAACCTACATACTACAGCAGTTAATAAAATACGAGGGTGGTCTGAAAAGTTTCCGACCTAACAAAGATACAAGACATTTTTTCTGAAATTTTTTTTTTATTTTTCAACATAGTCTCCTTGTAACTCTACACACTTCTCCCAGCGATGCTCCCATCTCTGTAACCCGCCCAAATAGTACTCGGCATTTTTCTCTGCAAAATAATTGTTCACGAAGGTGATTGCCTCTTCATTTGACGAAAATCTTTGTCCTCCGAGCGCAATTTTTAGATGAGGGAAGAAAAAGAAGTCGCTTGGGGCTAGATCTGGTGAGTAAGGCGGATGGTCAAGCAGTTCAAACGGTAATTCGTGGATTTTCGCCATGGCAACCGCTGAGGTGTGCGACGGTGCGTTGTCTTGGTGAAACAGAATTTCCTTTTTCTGCAAATGTGGCCGTTTTTTCGCAAGTTCTGCCTTGAGCTTGTCAAGTAATGATGCATAGTATGCTCCTGTAATGGTTTTTCCTTTTTGAAGATAATCGATTAAAATAACTCCATGACTATCCCAAAAAACAGTCGCCATCACTTTCCCAGCCGAAAAAACAGTTTTTGCTTTTTTTGGAGCCGGTTCCCCCTTTGCAGTCCACTGTTTGGACTGTATTTTTGTTTCGGGCGTATAATGGTGTATCCAAGTTTCATCTACAGTAATTAATCGGCGCCAAAACTTGGATTTATTTTGCCTAAACTGCGCCAAAAGAGCGTTGGAAATATTCATTCGAACACGTTTTTGATCTAACGTGAGCAAACGCGGCACCCAACGCGCGGACAGCTTTCTCATGTCTAAATGTTGATTTAATATGTGACAAACACGTTCTTTTGACATGTTCATAACCTCTCTCACTTTAATTCGGCGGTCGTCTAGCACCATTTGGTGAACTTTGGCGATGTTTTCGTCGGTAGTTGCAGTTTTTGGACGTCCCGAACGTTCATCGTCTCCCAAGCTCTTACGGCCACGTTTAAATTCAGCAGCCCAAAATTTCACTGTGGTAAATGATGGTGCAGAGTCCCCATACACAGAATCCAACTCATCTTTTATTTGCGAAGGCGTATTGCCTTTCAAAAACAAATATTTAATGACAGCTCGATACTCGATTTTGTCCATTTTCACAAAAAAATTCACATCAACTCACTCAAACGACTGTTACATAAAAACTGCACGTCCAAAATGCCTGAAACTTTGTTGAGTAACTGTCAACAGATGAACCACGAAATTCAGTAGCTTTTATTTACGAGTGCTGCCATCTTCACGTTGAGGTCGGAAACTTTTCAGACCACCCTCGTAAGAACCGCACTCTTGTAACTACAGAGATCATCTATATAAACCTATAGAGGATGCTCGCAGATTTATGCACTTTTACACTAATAAGTCTCTAACCTAGTAGGCTACAATAATAACTACTTACAATTATTTTACTCGTAGCAACATTACTTTTCACGTAGTTGCTAAGCTAAGATAATTGTTCAAATTGACGACATAGTCCACATCTTCCTAGCATGCACTTGGTTAAAGATGCAAGTTTCTTCTCAAATCGAACGAAGTGGTGCCACTAAATCTTCTTGCTGCCGTAGTGGGGTTCCATAGACCAGACTCTTGATGTGTATCAAACAAAAAATCTGAGACTTGTTAATGGAAGACGTCTAATAACTCAGTATCAGTACATGTGGGACCATATGTTCTGTAGGAAATAGGGGCATATGGACAGTGTTCAGTAATATAAAAGGATTGTTACTATGTTGCTAATCGCGGTTTAATCATTATTATTGCACATTTGTTTAAACGAAGTAAGTAGGTATTTATTAGATATCTCAGTATTATGAATCTATCAAATTCACAACTTGTGTTTTTTATATTGAAGCTGATATGGAAATTGTCACGTTTTACCAAAATAATTAAAACTCTCCGTCTCTCTCATCTATTTAAATAAGAAACTGAAAGTGTAACAAGAACGTTTACTGAATTTGAGATTAAAATGATTTGCAATCTCTCTACCTTTAAAAAATGGGAAAAAATGTAAACATGAACGCCTAAACAGATTTTTCTCCATGAAATGATTTAATAAACTAGACAAAGATCCAAGTTGTAGAACAAACTTGTACACAATGGAAAGGCTGGTGTATGCTACTAAATTTATTTCTTAATAAAATTGTATGAAGATCACTAACGCCGGATTTCTCCAACATGATTTAAGACGTAGCTTGGCTAAGCTCAGCTTCAATATAAGCTCTGCTTAAAATAAAATTTCTAATATTTGTTAAGATTTTTATATTTACAATGCCAAAAGTTCGTCCCCGTGATAATTATTTTAAGTTGGGATGCGTGGTGACCTCTATTAAGGAATAGGGTTGTGGAGAGTAGTTGCTTTCGCGGGATAGCAATCTGCATAATTTAGTTAATGGTTAAGTCATATTTGCGTGCGCAGCGTTCAGATCAGGGCGTGTCCAGACGTCATTGGAGAGCAGTCAGGTCTTGGGCATTGTGTAAGAAGGTTGTAGAATTCTGGTGGGGGTTTGGCTAGGCGTTTTCCCTGAAAACTCAGTGTTGGTGGTCTATTAAGTTATCGTTTTTTTGAAGCGTATTTTAAGTATCAGCGTAGTGCTGGATTTCGAAAAAAGGCCACCGTTTAAAACACTTTGCTTGGAAACAGGGCGTCGTCTGTTCTTCGCTATTGAAACGTGAATTTATAGTGATTGCGCCATCATTTTGACCCCTTCATCGCTGCGTGGAACGGCTAGTTCTCGATGTTTTAAATAAATAATTGAATATGCAGTTGCCTAAACAAGGTGAATTCAAAGCTTGTCCAGTGGAAAAACAATAAGATTTTTCTTTGGTATTAATGTAAAGATATAACGACTTTTTTTTGTATAATCATTATGATGTTTTATAATTCAGTAACGTCGAGTGTGAATTTGTAATACAGACCAGTTTTATTTTAATCATAACTATTTGGCTTGTTTTTAATTTGTACGTATGAATGAATTTATTGTCGATTCTTGTTAAATGAAATCAGATATTTTTCTTAATATACTAAGTGCAGTCGTAAGCTATTTATAAGACGTTGACGGGGTCCACGCAGGTGTTTGCGTTCAGGGATTTCCCCTCGAACGTCGTTGGCCAGAATTCTGCGCAGGAATATCTAATGAGATCATTCTCGTTCGTTATATAAGTTTTATGTATTTTGTATAATCACCTGTTTATTTGCTTTGTTTTCTTTTTTTGTCTTGTATGTAACGTTTATTTCATTTTTTAAATTTTATAATAGATTTGGTGTTTGAAAAGACAGCCTTATTATTGTACTTGCATGCACTGGTTTAAGTGGAAATATTGAAGTCACCTAAGCACTTTATTAATTTGATCCAGTTATATTAAATTTAACTAGTAAAGAATTTACCGGGTGACTCAAAAGACCTTGATATACTGAGTGATCCAAAGAAAAAAATGTGATGATTTGATTTAATTATTCTAAACTTAATTAGAGAAACCTATATACAGGGTGAATTGAAAATACTTAAGTAAGTAATTGTAAAGCTGTTACCGATTTCAGAGGGACTATGGTCCTTTTAAATCTTTCTATCTGGCTGAATCTATACTGGCGCCTTCCAATAATACCGATTTTGAGCTATTTCAGTGGTAAGTAAGCATTTCGAACCTAGCCGTCTTCGACTGTTTGCTAGTCTGGGTATCAGCAAACTTAGTTCTTTTAGTCGCTGATTATAAGCCTGTGTCTTAAAGTTCATTTTGGCACGTAACACATTACACTGTGAAATTTAAGGACTGTCTCAGCTGACTTGAGAATTTGTTTCACAGAGCTGCTCCTATTTTTTTACAATATACAAAATTTCTACAAAGAGAAATGGAAAGCAAAAAACAAGTAATTCGTATTTGCTAAACTTCAAATTACCTTGTCGTGTTTAGTTTGGTTTTGCATCTTAAAATCCAAGTAAGGGAAACTGAAATATCTGTGCCTAGGGCATGTCAGACACGATTTGATTATGGTGCAATAATACAAGTCTAGTCTGCGTCTGAAGCTCCAGGTCGCGCCTAAGATTGGTCGGAAGAATCGGGCGTAAGACCCTTATTTAAGTTTATAAAATTAAACAGCACAGTGCACTAGAATATTATTACATTAAAGGTGCCAATTGCATTTTCACAGTTTTTTAATTCCCAGGTAAAAGTCTCCCTTCTCACCTTTGCAACAGGGGCTAAAAGACCTTTTCACTCGTATATACAAACAACAAAGCATCAAATGACACAGTGAGTTCCATATCGAACTAAGCTGAAAATTCACTCCACTTATATAGGGTGGGATCGCCTACATTAACATAGTAGATAATGGAAAGGATGTGTAGCTTTAAGATAATTCTGCTGCTTTTATGACAAACATACGGGTTTTTGTGGAAGCAGAATGCACACACGCACATGAACATATGTTAGAAATTGGTCGTTCAACTTTGAATTAGCTGATTCTAAAATTGTACACAATAATGTTAAATTCACGCAGACTTTTTGGGTGTTTGTTGTCCAGTTAACAATTTATATTACATTTGAAGGGTACAGGCCCAAAAGAGCTGTGCTAAGAAGTGTAATATCTTTGGAAAACCAAAATGCCAAATTAAAACCTGGTATTTCTTAAAATGTATTTGTCTGATAAATACTGAAAACCATTAAATGCAATCTTTTTAGTATACTTTAAACCAAAACAATACATATTGAAAACAAAACACAACAAAAAGCAATAAAACTTGCTTTAAGCACTAAACATTGCCGCTTCAATGTACGTAAAGAAAACAGGTAGGAGAGAAATTGAACTACAGAGGTAAGAGCTTTGTTTACTGTGGGCTAAAAGTACACTGACGTCTTTAATTATCACATTTTTGGCTTTTTCTGGCACATTTTTGAAGCTCCTCTGCAATATTCTCTTGCTTTCTAGGTTTGGAACTTGATCTTCTTCATAACCTTTTTTGTTTTACTTTAACTTTTCCTCTTTTGAACCACTTTTAATTGTTCTTTGCTTACTCTCACCTTCATTATTTATTACCGCTTTCCAAGGCTTACCAAGGATGGGTGAAGAAGAAGTTACAATACAGTAATAGAAACAATGCAGAGCAGGTTTATAAGGACGAAGAGGTAGTAACTCAATAACGTACTTTGGACTGCGATGCTGACTGACAAAGGATTGTTATTCACAGAACATTTATTGCAAAGAGCTAAGGAAGGCCCCAGAGTTTAAGACAATAGCATACCTTCAAAGTATAAAGTCGATATCTGTATACGGAGAGATTTACGAGAAGAGATGGAAGGATTCCGAAATAATAAAAGCTCACTTTTTCTGGGCATCTAGAAAGTTCATACAACTACCTCAACAAAGATACCAGAAGTAGTGACAGAGAAATTGGACATATCTAACTACAGAGGGAATACTATTGCACATGGTTATGTAAGTGCACAAAATATAAAAACTGCAGAATTTATAGCTTGAAAACGGAAATTTTGTATTTTCCCTCATAAACTATTCACCTACTTATGCATAGTTAAAACTGCATCAAGCATTTTGAAGTGAGCTAACAAGCCATTAACACTCACTGTTTTTAGTAAATTGTTAAGAAAAAGTTTTCATATTTTTGAGTTTTGATAAAACGTTTAATGTGATTTTTACGAAATGGTTAATTTTTGGCATCTTGGTAATTACGCGTTCCCCAAAGCTGGAGAACCGCTGGCTTACGCCGATTCTACATAGGTGTATACCTATGAAATGAGACTTTTTTTTTCAATTTTAAACGTTTATTAACAAAAAATGGTTACAAATTTAATCTTCAAAATAATAGCCATCGCTAGAGACACATTTTACCCATCTCTCAGGCAATTTGTGAATGCCGCGCCAAAACAATTGGCCGTCTTTGGCCGCAAACCAATCATCGAGCCATTTTTTGGCTTCTTAGTGAGAATTGAAGCGCTGCTCGGAAAGTGCGTGGCCCATCGATGCAAACAAATGATAATCGGAAGGCGCCAAGTCTGGTGAGTAAGCCGCATGCACCAGCGGTTCCCAATCGTACGTCTCCACCAATTCCCGGGTCGCTCTTGTTCGATGTGGTGGTGCATTGTCATCAAGAAAAATTACTTTGTGACGCCGATCGGCATATTCTGGGCGTTTTCGGTGTATAGCGCTGTTCAAATCGGCCAATTGTCGTTGGTAGCGTGCACCGTCAACTGTTTCACCTGGTTTTAATAGCTCGTACCAAATCATACCATGCTGATCCCAGAAAACACACAGCATTGCCTTGCGGCCGAAGCGATTTGGTTTGGCCGTTGATTTTGGCTTGTGGCCGGGCGGACCATACGATCGTTTACGCTTGGGATTGGAGAAATACACCCGTAACGATTCGATGCAAAAAAGACTTCCTTTTGAACCGGGAGAGCAGCATTTCACAAGTGGTTTTTCGGTTCTCTTGCTGCCTTTCAATCAGTTCATGCGACCCCCATCTTCCGACCTTTAAAATCATGCCCATGTCTTTCAAACGTTTGCAAATGGTTTTTTGGGTCACTCCCAACTGCTCTGCCATCATTTCTTGCGTTTGACCATCATCTTCATTCAACAATGCTTGCAATTCGGTGTCCTCAAGCTATTTCCGTGGCCGGCCACGTTCCTCGTTCTCCACGCTAAAATCACCACTTCGGAATCTTTCAAACCACCTGAAGCACTGTGCTCTGCTTAGAGCATGTCCACCGTAAGCTTCTATAAGCATTTGATGAGCTTGAGAAGCGTTTTTCTTCAATTGATAACAGAAAATCAACGATGTCCGCAAATCGTAGTTTGAAGGCACGAAATTCGACATTTTTAAGAGCGAAAAAAATGCGTTGTTGTATGAAACATCACAAACAATGAATTGAATATTGTTGACAGATGACAGACGAAAAAAATAAGACATTTGGGACAGTTTAAAAATACTCCTAGCGACATCTGTGGTCTAATAGCTGAAAGTCTCATTTCATAGGTATACACCTGGTATTACTTGTTGATCGTTTTATATATAAAATAAAGGCGTCCATGAAGATTACATCTTCAATTTATCTGCAAGTGGAGCTATAGAGATTCACCATACATGAGAAAGTAAAAACCTTATTAGTCAAATTTTATAAAGTTTAAAGAAAATCAAAAAGAAGAATTGCCCAATACGATTGCAAATTCAATATTCTTTTTTTAGTTTCTTTGGTTGCACTTTGTCTGGTTGAAAATGAACAAGATACTGAGCAGACCGATCACCTAATTGTAGTATGAAAAATCCTAGCGTGTTCTAACTCCATATTACTAAAAATCAGTAGGACCGAAATAAATTTGAGTTAACAAAGAAGGAAACAAATGAAGTACGGCGTATAATCTATAATCTAAATTGTTTCAATTCCAACTACAAAAGCAAGTTCAACATTAGTTGTTTGTCCTTTGATGACAATGAGATTTATACGCCAATGGATCCCTTGCTTAGGCGTTATAATGGGAATCTTCGTCGATATTTACTTTAAGGATAGCCGAAATTATGAAAGAAATTCCTGTATGTCGTTTTTGTTACCTTGCGTGTATCAGCATGTTAATGAAAATGCTAATACTCGTATAAGTCCGATCGTTCTTTATGGTAAGTAGATCTTTAATATTTTGTATTGAACAACGAGATTCGTATACATCTCTGTAATCAACATTGGAGAGTACATCTGGATTAAGTTTCTTTATGAAAGAACTAAAGTGGAGCTTGTATATTAATCATAGTGATTTTGGATTTCATATATAAATTTGTTTATTGATATAAAATCATTTTATTGTTGAATGGGATCTTTCACCATCGCCGACTCAATCTAACTTGGCTAAGTTAAGCTACAGTGTTTTATTAATTGAAATAACCCTGCAACTTTCTAAAATTAGAAGCTAAGCACGGTTGATTTATGGCGACCGTTTCATCGTCAGCTATTTCATCATGTTTTAGTTTTGAAAGCTTCAAGTTTATTTTAATTAATGAAACACTTTAGCTTAGGTTAGATTAAGTTAAATGAGATTAGGCTGGGTTAGGTTAGGTTATGGTTTAAAAATAGAAAGTAGATTCTAAAACTGCCATTTTCTCAATTAGGATTAAATTTCAGTCCTGTTGTATTAAGCATATTAAGCAATTGGATT
Organism: Ignelater luminosus; assembly: GCA_011009095.1. Classification (NCBI taxonomy): domain Eukaryota; kingdom Metazoa; phylum Arthropoda; class Insecta; order Coleoptera; family Elateridae; genus Ignelater; species Ignelater luminosus. The sequence continues at coordinate 98,156 of VTPC01001176.1, forward strand.
ATACTGCTTTCACTCTAACTACAATTAGTACTTTAAGATTCAGTATTTATATTAGTTCAGTAACAAATTGATTTATGTGCTAAGTATTTCCTCAATTAAAAAATCAATACTTGCCTAATTCTTTTTGATTAAATGGTAGCGGCAATGAAACGGGCGGCGATAAACTGTCTTGGCGATGAAACGGCCGCGATGACTCACAAGCAATAAATTGTCCTAAACCAATTTATTGTATACTGACAATAAGTATTACATATGTGACTTTACGATTTCTAACCGGTTGCGTTCTAAAGTAATTAATTTCCTAAATTCTCAGATATATTCTTTTGATAGGTAAATAGAAATTGCTTTCCTGTACCAAAATGCAAATTTTTTCGATTAAGTTTTGCAATATTACACATTTTCTTAGTATTTTATGTTTCTTGAGTCTTCAGCTTTTGTTGATTTGGGTAAAACTTTCTTTGTTCACAATGACAAATCTTCTTCAATTGAGCGACATCCGGTAGCCTAGTTCACTTTGTTATATTCGGAGTTTGATATTTAGCTTGAACTTTATAACTTTTAATGCGAAGCGCTTTGGTCAATAATTAAAAACCGTCGAACCTTTTGTGGCGTTTTAGCGTTCTTGTGGGTTTCAGAACTGATGAAATAAAATGTCATTTTTAAAACAATAATAAATAATGAAAAGTGGTGCAAATGCTTTTTATAGATTTAGCGTTTTTTTTATACATGTTTCAAACAAGTTATAAATTAAAAAATATATCAATTCAAAGTACAATAAAGAACACTATTATGCATGTAACAGGAAGTAATCAGCGATTTTGTAATTTTGCATAAAATACAAAATAAGAAAAAGGTACAAAAAACTTCTCTTCAGGCTCTTTTAAAAATCTAAAGTTTCATTGTCTATTATATTTATTTGTCAGATACACTATCTCTTAGTAGTTTCGACATTGGCGCCTGCGCTGATAAAACAAGAGCACCAGACTAATTAAAAGGTCATCTTCTGATGTAGAGAAAGGCAAAAAAAAGCCAATTTATTTAAAGTTTTTGCATATTGTTGTAGTTGGAATAATTAAACAGCCGAGTTTCAAAGCTAGCAAAAAATTTGTTTAAATTCACAAAGAATAGAAGGAAATTACAATTATTCAGAACACATAAAAACGTAAACTTCAGCAAATGCCAGAGATCAACTAAAAAGATATTGTTTCGGCAAAAACTTTTATTTACGAATCGAATGTTGTAGAGATGGCAAAATTAGATTACAAGATAAACGGCATTGTTCTTGTACAAATAAATTGTGTGCGCAATGAGAATATTTAAATTGGCCTACGGCTAAATTCAGTAACAATGTAAAGCATGAAAATAAATTGACAAATTTCTAATTAAACAAAACGTCACAATTCATTTCTAGAGTTGGTTATTAAAATTGGAGGTGCCTTGAGAAACTTGATACGTATTAAACTACGAGATGATAGGAACCAAATTTCTGATGTGAAATCAATAATGTTAACGTTTTGTCATTACGTATTTATTGTCATAACCTTTCAATTTTTTTGAAGACTCTCCATTTAATATTTACGCAGTCGTAATTAAAATACCAAAAAATTCATTTTCATATTCATGCTACAGGCGACAAAATTCAATTATTTGGAATTGAAGGCACATATATGAATATTTTTGTGGAAATAATGAATTGATCTCCTGTCCATAAAAATGTAAATGTTTCGCGGCTACAGAACAAAGAATCGTTTTAGCAGTTTTCATCAAAAAATTGCATTATTTATTAAGTTTTATTAAGCATTGTTTAGTGCCAATGATGTAATGGTATTTTTCCATTTAAGAAAGAATGGTAGATAATTTACAAGATTTGTATCACACTGTACATAGAAGTTCTGAAAACTTAAAACAAGAAAAACTCTTAGAGATTTAGTAAATAAAAAATAAAATCTTTTAATTGTATTTAGGAAGGTAATCTATGATTTATCATGTATGATAATAGGTAAGGTAATGTGAAATAAAATATTTACCCCTTCTCATCAGTCGGCGGCTTTGACTGTGAATAAGGAGTAGAACAATAAGGTAATTGTTTCTGTTTCTTTTTACATTAGCAGACAAACAAAACTAAAATTTTAAATGCATCAAAACTGACTAAAACTCTTAATCTTCTCCGTTACGAAAGAATTGAAGTCGTTGGGAGAACAAAGAGATATACCTAAAAAGTAAGTTGTAAAAGAACTGAATTATAAATATTCAATCAAATCCTGAAATACCGTTTTGATGAAAATTAGTAAATAAAATCCGATAATGACTTTATAAATACATTTATTTTCAGAAGATCAACAAAAAACTTAAAAACATCTTTATTTTGAAAAAGTTTGGTTATGTTAAGACAAAAATGTAGTTTATACCCTTTTGGCCTCTAACTTACTTTAATATTATATTACACTAAACGTTGTCCAAGAACCAGTCATCGTTATCATCGTCATCATTTTCTGCTTTACTTTCTTCAATATCAATATCTTCTACTTTTTTTCGATTTCATTTTATTCCCCTATTTCACCATAAAAATTCATATATGCAGGCGAGATATATTTTAACAGTTGGGAAATGTTGGCGACTTTTTTTGGTTTAACGGAATCAGTCGTTCATAATAACCTTGATGAAATTAAATTTTTTTATCATCTGTAGTACCTACTCTTTTTTGCGATTTGAATTTGCAGTTCCTTGGATGATAAAATATCGTCTTGCTTTATGACAGTTATTATAAAAGGGTTTGATCGTTTAGACTTTTGTACAGCTTGATACCTGTCATTGGACTCATAAACTTGTATTTCTCACTAATAGCAAAATCTCGATCGCTGGGAAGGTATGACCCACAACTAAAAATAGATGCTCTATTGATTTAAACCATCCAGCAGCCACGAACTGCTGCCACAAATACATAATCGACCAATTTTTGTTTCGTCTACGACGGTTACCAGTGTAAACAATGAGTTTTTTGTCTTGTCTCCTTTGCAATGTTTATACAGCACACTAGTAATAACCTCGATATATTTTGGCAATATTTTTTGCCCGCATGTATTGTAGCCTTAATCTGTAAGACAATCGTGAATACCTATGTTGTAGACCCACACTTTTCTTAAATTGTTAAATTGGGTACAGGCAGAGCCTCCTGCAAATGAAATGTAATTACACTTGAATCGTTATTTATTTTTGTATTTTCAACTTCAGCTTTTAAACTATCCTGCATCGCTGTTGCCTTTCGTTGACGTAATTCCAGTCTAATCTTATTTCTTTTAATTTCATCTGGTGTTGCTCTTGGGTCTTCAATTCGTATTTTTAATATATAAGTTTTACAGGTGTCACTTTTACGAGTTTTAAATTTTATATTGAAACAGGAATAAAATCAGTCGATATAGTAATCCTTGTAGAGTTTGGAAATATTCAAATCACAATCAATAAAAACTTTTCCTGGATTTATCTTTCCTGCCATAATGACTTGTGTAATTTGGAATGGATTCTATCTGCAGCCTTGCAGATTATAGTTGATTATCAGGAGTTTTGTTCGCTCGATCTTTGTGTTTACCCCGATTGTCGCTTTCCGGAATTATGGATCCTTTCATTTGAAATTTTCTGCTGTTTTAAAGATCGTGAACAGCCAAGAATTCTTTTCTGCATAGTTTGACATTTTGCCCGTTGATTTTGACGAAATATTTAACAGAATGATTTCTTGATGAAACGTACCTTTTTGTTTTTTTCTTTGGATCACGTACGTTTGTTAGGTAGAATCTTCATACAGGAATATAAGTATACATTTTGCTTTTTGTAGTGACCTAGATCTCAAAAGGCTTTAAAAAATACTCCGTCCTTTGTTATCCAAATGTTGTCGGCACTTATTGTGACATGTACATGGAGGTCTTTTTTCTCTTCCATTTACTTCATTGCCTTTGTAGTCTTTGTAACTGTGATCTAGTTTCTTCTAATTTTTCTTTTTTCCTTTTGTCTGCTTTTTTTGTTTGGGTTCTTCCACTTGGAGTTAGTAGGAAACCACTTGAAGTTGCTGCCATGCTGAGTATATCGTTTTGCACATTTTTTATAGGTACCAGTAAGTCATTTTATGGTAAATTATTTTCAACATCATTGAAGTGGTTGCTTTGGTTTTTTTTGCTTGGATATAGAAGCATCTTGATCAGTTATTTACCTGCAATAAATTGGTACAACAATTTGTGGGCAACAAGGAGATAAGCTACATGAAACATTCTCGAGACACTAAGGGGACAAGCCAAAATTATCCTTAGTGTGCCATTTAGTAAAATTTCAACAAACATTTCATAAATACTGAAACATGCTTAGTCGATTACTTGTGTTAATAATTTCTTCTTGTTCCCCCAAGGTCTTCAATTAAAGTTTGGTAAAAGAAAATCTCCAACCAATATAATATGTATCACTACAAAATGATAGAATATCTAAATGTAACCTTAACAAAAAACTCTAAACTATATAAAATAAAAATAAAAAAAATCTATAGATTGTACTCGAAGCGATCTGGTGATATACCTAATATTTATAATTTATAACACTGGAAGACTAATTTTGTCAAGCAAATTGATGAATTTCTTTTGGTTGGTTATCGCCTAAAATATTCAAGGTCTGGACCGTCACGTTAAATGATCCGTAACGAATCTCGGGAGTCCGTCTCGAGTAACAAGGTTTTTTATACAACTTCTGTGAGTTCCAGACTACAAAAAAAGCTACCTCATGGGTATCAGTAAAGATTTTTTTACATAAACATGCTTACTTTCTTATAAAAACCAATCATTTTTAGATAAAGATACTTGAATCAACACAATAAACGAATTCGTGCAGCCTCGGAGAAAGGCAGTAGATGAGAACAGAACCTTAGATGAAAGTACGGATGATACGAGGGTTGCTATCTATATTTCTGGCCTAAAAATGAAAAAACAAGTATTTATGATCGAAACTAGTTTTATTGTTTTTCAAAATATTCTCCATTAAGATTGATACACTTTTCCATGCGTTTGAACCAATTTTCGAAGCACTTTTTCCACTCTGTTTGAGGCAGCTCCAAAATATGCGTTTTGAAACAAAAAACGGCTTCTTCTGGTGTTGAAAATCGTTGACCACGCAGTTTGTTTTTGATGTACGGGAATAAAAAGAAGTCATTGGGTGCCAAATCAGGGCTGTATGGTGGATGGCCCATCAACTCGACCTTCTGGCTGGTTAAATATTCAATTGTTTGAGCAGCGGTGTGAGAGCTTGCATTGTCATGATGAAGAATGATTCGCCTCTTCTTTGAAGTTTTCCGAATTTCTCCAATGACTTCTGGCAAACAAATGGTGGTGTACCATTCAGAGTTGACCGTCTTACGTTGCTCTAACGCCACTGTTGCCGCATGACCGGTAATGCCAAAGAAACAGGCAACCATTTGCTTCGATGTGCTTCTTCCGCGAACAACTTTTGTTGGATTTGGCTCGTCTTGAAAGACCCACACAGTTGATTGCTGTTTTGTTTCGGGGTCATATGCGTAGATCCATGATTCGTCACCTGTGCAGATGTTATACACAGCCTTTGATGCACCTTTCGCAAATTTTTTCAACATTTCAATGCACCACAAATTTTTTTTACGGCCAAATGATCATGTAATATCTTGTTGATGCTAGTCATACTAATGCCCAAAGATGCCCCAATCTCACGGTATGTCACATGACGATCTTGTTTAATCAGTTCACGCACAGCATCGATGTTTTCAGGCACAACGACAGATTTTGGACGGCCTTCACGGATTTCGTCCTGGAGTGAACATCGGCCACGTTTGAATTCATTATACCAGTTTTTTACAGTGCTGTAGGATTGATCTTCATCGCTATATAATGTATTAAGTTTATTGATGCACTCTTGTCGTGATAATCCACGTCGAAAGTTATGAAAAATAATTGCACGAAAGTGTTCACGGGTCAATTCCATTTTTTACTACGGAATGCACTTTTCAATTAACTGCAAACAACACTAATCGCACTCAAATGACAAAATGTTGTGGTTGAGGTTATGTTCAACAATGTAAAGTTTACACCGGAAATGTCAGCTGACGCCTGGAAACAGCCAGTGTTGCCAAGGCCAGAAATATAAATAGCAACCCTCGTACCAAACACTCGGGAATCACCCAAACGATGTGAAGCGCAAAAGTGCTAAATAGTTTTCAGGTAAAACTCTCAAAAGAACCAACATTAAATTCAACTAGAGATGCAGTACTTTCGAGCTAAATTTAACTCTTCTAGGGAATATCCTTACCCAAATAAGAAAAGATCCCTAGCAATGATAAAGTTAATACTATAGATTCATTAGTCTGTAAACTAGATTGACCGACTTGTTACGTTTCTAGCATGTTCCAGATGCTTATAGCATAAAGATCAGACGTAATTATCCTTACAAGTAAATTGTCTTAAACGCAATAAATATGCAATATCGTTGATGAGTCTGGCAATAACAGATATTAATTTAGCTGAAGAAACAGCTATTCATTCAAAAAAGTAACTTTAAATTACATATTAGATGATAGTAACTATGGCTCCATATTAGTATCATTGTGCTGCCTTGGGTTGTGAACACTGATGACTAATAATCTTAAACTTAAAGGAATCTTCAACACAACGTTTTTTATCTTCAGGTTTTAGTCGTTCTCTACATAGTAGTATACCAGTCAGTAATTATTAGTTTTTTATTAGATATTCCTTTAATTGAAGCTGCCTACTGGCATTAAACTGTAATTATATATTACAACTTTTATCAATTTTTTGAGAAATTTCGCAATAAAATACAAATCGTTTTTTTCTATCATAAATGTTAAAGCAATATCTAAAAAGACTATACATACCTTTAAGCAAGAACGTAGGCACCAAGTTAAATATTTATACTAAAGTTTCCTTATTCCTCGGCTCTATTTCACGCTTCACTTTCCAAAACTTTTTCATTTTTCTATTACATTCTAAAACAATTTACGTAGTTCGTGTTAACGTGGAAGAATTCGTTTTTATAGACATAAAACGTATATCACAAAATAGAAAATACATTTTCTGCAGTCAAGCCACCATAAAAATGAGATGTTTCACATAAAAGTTTATTATTTTAAACAAGCTGACAATAAGTTTGTGCATCATAAATTTGTTACAAACTTAAAACAATGCCGCTTGCAGACGCAATTTATATACAATAATAAAGAAGAAGTGAGAAGGTATTAAAAGGCAAACTATAATAGTGCCAACAGAAAATGCACATACATTAAAGTAAACCAACATTTTAGGGAATAAAATGAAATAGAATTGCTCCACGTGTGAATGTATTAAAAATTCCCACGGCTGCATTTTAAAACAGTTGCTGTAATATGTATTGCTCGTGTGTAGTCTAACCAAGTAGATCCTTCCACAACATAAAATCAAAATAAAACAGTACAAGCAACGTATAAACTACATTTCTTAAAACTATAATTTACTTTTAATGGTTAAGATCTTGATTATTGTTAGAAACAGTAGATAAAACCACACATTAAATATTGTTCAAGTCATGGAAACCGCACGTTGAACAAGATTCATATGTGAAAATTGTGATGACGGTGGAAAAAGTAAATGATCAAACTTCATGTTCCTTGGGGTTTCTGAACAACTGCAGCTCCGTAGGAGGTGCAGTGTCATTCGAGAAAATGGAATCGCGGTTCACTTTAGTGACTAGAGAATACATGGTCCACTTAAAGGAACAAATACAAGCGTCAGTTAAGTTCTGAAAATAAAAAGAGTATTTATAAAGATTACTCTTTCTCTGTTATTTTCTACGTTCGTGAAAACAAAAACTTACCAGTTATGATTATTTCGTAAAAGTAAAAAAAAACACAAATTTGATAAAACTAATTTGCTTCAACACGGCCCTTCTATCTGGTACAGAATTTTTATTACAATAAGATTCTCATTGATTATATTATGTATTAATTACTATGACACGTATTTCGTACTTTTACGACTCAACCTTTTGTTAATTTTGTTAACTACTTACCTGTATTTTACCGATACATTATCCAGATGTGATAAAACCATTCCTGGCAGCTTCTTGCTGCAATTTCTTGAGATCGACATCACATTTTTATATTTAGTACACCATACTTAATACAAACTATTGACTGAATCATCACAAAGATTAAAGAAGAATGAAACAAAGAAGAGTGTCAAACGAATGAAGCATAATAAAACAGTATTGCATGAATTTTTCTTTATAATAAACAAGCCCTTTTTTACCTAAAGATTTAGATAGCTTTCTGATCTCCTTAACTATCAAAGGTATGATCAGAAAGCTAGTTTGATGTCATATGAAAAAGTAGGATCATCTTTCTTCAAAAGAGGCAATGTAATAATCTCTTTCATATGAGATTGTTGCATATATGAAGTATTTTTTTTAACATTTCAAGACATCTCATTGAGCCAATCGCTACATGGTTGTAATGTACAGCCTGGCAGAATTTAAATTTTTTGACACAATTTTGTATGAAAGGTTATCGAGTTCTGGCGGACTTGGAGTTTTGGTCAGTCTAGTTTGATCCTTTGCTTGGGCGCAAAAAACCTGTTTACAACATACGATACGATAACTCATAATTTTCCTTACTAGGCACTTTTACAGATATAATACAGTTATTTTTGAGATTGTTTACATTTACTAGCATCTTACTTGTGGCAAAAAAGAAAAACATTATTTGTTGGAAATTGATACGAATTTATAATAAATAGAAAACGGATATCTAGCCACTAATAGTCTAATTCTAAACAGGCTTGAACTTCAAAAGATATAATACACTCTTGGGCAAAATTAACGCATCATTATCAATTTTATTTTTGCAAAGTTTCAAATCATACTACCTATGTGATATTATAATTAACTGATGTCAACTAATGTTTGATAAATTAGAATGGTATTGTCGGTAAAAGACATGAATAAATAAGAGAAAGAAACAACAATGTCAAATGCAAATGCGTGTGGATTCTCCTCTAGCTCTTATTACTGCTACCATACATCTGGGCATGCTACTCATATTAATCAAGTTGTGAATGGTTTCCTGGGGAATATTCTCCCATTCAACAAGAACGACTTGTTCGATTTCCCTAAGATTCATAGGAGCAGGTTTGTGACACCTAACTGACAGTTTTAGTGCATCCCATAGATTCTGTACGGGGTTCATATCTGGGTTTCTTAGTGGCCGGTCTATAGTTGGAATATTCACGAATCAAAGGTAGTCGAGTACCTCTCTAGCAACGTGGGACCAAGCATTATCCTGCATAAAAATGAAACTGTCTCCAACAAATGGGACAAATGGCATCACATGTTCTTCTAGGATGCTTTTTATGTAGAAATATGCATTTATAGATCTCCTTCTACTGTCCAATCCTCCTTCATACAGCTACATTTCGAACTACTACTAAGGCTCTGCTTAGCTCTTAACTGGTAAAACGTCTATTTCTTAAGGCAACTTGCAGATATCGCTCATCTCTTGCATCTGTAGACTTCTTATGATCTTGTCTTAGGGTTCTACAGTAACTTCGAAGTTCATTGAAACGTTTAACTGTTCGACTAATTGTTGATTGTCTAACTCCTAACAAATTAGCCACACATAGCTGGCTGTGTCCCTCATTAATGAGTTACCGCTGCTTTCGCGGCTTCAGCTTCTCTTTGGTTGCGTGGACGATTCATTTTTTCTACTGGATAAAAGAGTTCATTCTCTTAACGACATTCAATTTAAAAAAAAATTACTAGCAAAACTAAATTCTTGTCTTTTAAAGATCACTTCAAACAGCGTTAAATATCTTATTAACAAACAATTGCAAAAATGTTACTTTGCATCTGTCAAACAATTGCAGTTGTTTATCAGCAGTAACAGAGGATATCCTACATAACATGTTTAATGATTTCCAACTATGAAAATTTACAAGTAATAATGAAAAGTTTTGTTCATGCGTTAATTTTATCCAAAAGTTTATAATTATTTATTATTAAAAAAAATCAAAATACCCCTTAAGTACTGCACCTTCTCTAGTCTTTCCCTTTGCTCGTTTCCGGCGACTACCAATCAGGGTGTGCTTTTTTAAAAATGGGTTTAGTTCTATACTGTATTAACTTTCCCAACGAGCTAATTACGGAAGCCATCTAAAAACTTTCTGAAGGAGCTAAATACAAAGACATTTTCCCACAATCCACCTGTGGTGGCCCAGATTCGGGCTTTGCCCTCTATTGTTTTTCTTAAGAGAGCTAAAGTACCAACATGAATTGGGCTAGACCTTTCCTTAAATCACTTGCTGTGGTTCAAAGTGAGGTTTCCTTTCCATTGACCTTCTTAAGGGTAATAATAATGAGGGTGGATTGAGCTACACTACACAAGATCACTATAAGATCAATAATGAGAAAAGGATTTAGTTTTTGTTACCGTATTCAAAAATTCCTAGAAAGTAAAAAAGATTTTAGTTATTTTTTTTAATCACGCTACCTTACTGTAGTCAAGATATCACTGCAACTAAATATTAAAATACGAATAAATAAATAGTATGATATTAAAGTTACATCTCATGGCTCGTTAAGAGAACGTAGATCAAAACAAAATGAAAATAACAGTAAAGTATTATATTACAGTTACAAGCTGTTTTCGTTTTTCTTTACATCATTATATCATCTAGGGCACGATTCTTTCTAAATCTATTTCTGTACTTGCGAATTCTAATAAAAGTGCCAACTTAAGAAACAGAAGTTATTAATAAAGTTTCAAAGTTTCATTATGTTGTTGTATTATCCATTTGATTTTTGTTTTAGAGAAATAAATTTATGACAAAATTGCAGAGAGTTTTTAGCAGCTTTGCTTTTCTAAGTGAAGTAATTTATGTTTGGACTATCTTTTTCTAATACAGTGCTATTGATATTTCTCAGAAAAATATGGCAGTATTTCTTAAAGCAAAACCATTTTTGAATATAGTGCACATAACTTATAAGAACTTTACAAGAATAATGTGAATAAAAATTCAATTTGCTAAAGTGGAATGTAATCAGCAGAAAAGGGTCCATCTGGTGTTATTTTACCTAGAGGAAAAAAAAGGTAAAAGTAGTTGCATTAACAATTCGTCTCATCTAGTTCTGTTGATGATGCATATTTATGAGGTGGGAACGTCGAACGTGTGTGCGTATGGGAAAATAAATGTCATTAGGTCAGGAAAACGGACGCGGAAAAGTTGGTACACCTGCTGTTACACGCAACCCTTAGAAACCTCTCTTTCAGTTTAATATTTTAGAGAACAAATTGTTAAAATGGTTAGTAAATGGAAGCTCTGTCTTGAAAAGGGTATTAAAAGAACAATACTGGTGCGTGCTTTATTATTTCTATTATGGTTTAAAAATGAACCTTTCTGAATCTGTAAATGAAACAAAAACAAAATCTAAAATTTTGTAATTGGTATTATAAAAGTTGTATTTATATAATTTTCCGCGAGTTTCATTAACAGTACCATCTGAAAAACTATACGAGTGCTCTATTTTATTAATTAATATATTATTTAATGATAATGGTAACAATAATAATACTAAATCATTAATACTATTTGTTATTAGTAGAATTAGTTTATAATAATTACATTAAAATAAAAATGATTTTAAGGATATGCGATTTATCTAATTTAACAATCAAAAACGAACAAGATTTTTGCAAAATATTAAGAAAAAGATTCTACTTCAGATTGGTGTCCAAGTAATAACCTCGTTATCATGATGCAAGAATATCGTCCATTTCTCTTTAATATTGCCCCAAAGAAGAGCTTCTGCCATTCTAAGCAACTTTTTCTAATGCATTTATCTAAACAATTATTGGCCAGCCAATACCAAGCTTGAAATAGAAATTCGAATAGTTTTTTTTGTGGATTTCTTTCTAGAAATGATACTTGCTCGCCTTTGCCATAAGTTACGCTGGTCATATTGTTCTGTTAATTTCCTTGGTGGCCATCTTAGATTGAATTAGTTTGACCTTACATTATTGTCCTGGAAAATAAAATTTTCCTCTCCAAACAAGTTTTCCCCACTTGGCAACATCAACCAGATACGATATGTAGTCGACCAATACTTTGGGCAGACATATTACCTCATACCATGACAGCGGTTAGATGCTAATTGCAGCGGCTACATAGTTTGATGAATATTCTTCTCCAGGTGATCACCTGGAAATACCCATGTTAGAAGATCTTCTAACATGGGTATTTCCGGCGTGATTATTTATCTTATAAATTGATTCCTTACTAAATAGCACCTTCTACTACTGCTCTTTAGTCAAGTCTCTGTGTTCTTCAGTTCACTGCAGATGAAAGCGTCTTTGCTTCTCGGAAACGAGTGATTTCTTCACATGCTAACATTGATACCTTTGCACTATAACTTAGCTTATTTCACAACTAGAAGCGTCTTCTTTATTAAAGGAACTAATTTCCCAACATTTTTAATCTGAAAATTTTATTTGTTTCTTCTGGTACATCATTTTAAAGTTTTTGACGAAATTAATAAGTCAAATAAATTCTAGAAGTCATTGAAGGGCTTACAGTGCTTTCGTAAAGTAGTGCATAAAATCTTTAAAAATTCAGGAACGAACTTTTAGGAAAAACGCACGGACCGGTCAATTTTTATTTTTAAATGCGCATGTTTTTAAACAAAAAATATTTATACAGGGTGTCATGTAGGAGGTATGACGTCATCAAGTTTTCTTTTAATGGCAACCCCTATATTTTATTACGAAATTTAAAAGATCACTTGTTTTTACATACTGTAGGGTAATTATGGGTATAGATCACTGTTGGATCTCAACTGGTTCGAATAACAAATAAAAGACCTGATGTCTTTACGAATACGAGTATATTTTAATACTGCGCTTTACCCCTAGTTTGGTGGGGTTGTGTTGTAACTGGAAAGAGGGTGGGGAAGGGTCATCCTTACACAGAACTTAACATTCTCCGCCTCTTGGAAAATTTTGATTTTTCAATATTTGAATATTAAACTTACATTTGTACGAAACAGAATAACATTGAATATATGTACATAGATAATAATGATAATAAGCAGTAACAACTATTACTAATTAAATTTTGAACTGAAGACTAAAATTGTTCGTTAGAATTAACGAAAAGTTCATGTAGAAAATATTGACTATTCGTGAGATTTACAAATCACAAGTGTCTTGTTCACTGCCAACTACTAGCACTGAAACATTTACTTCATTACCGTTTCGTTATCTTCTATCGGTAGAACACACACTCGATTTACACCTCTCCTCGTGGTTCCATTGGAGGTTTTTATGGTTACGACACGAACAATTCCGTCCGCACCTGGATGAACTTCTCAGATCCTTTCCAATCTCCAACAAAGTGGTGGTAAATTATTATCTTTAATAATAATCACTGTACCGATCTTCAAAAACGTAGCTGGGCTTTGCCATTTATGTGTACGTTGTAATTCGATTAAGTATTTGCGTTGCCAACGACTCCAAAAGCATTGCTGGAGCTTTTGAATTTTTTGCCACCTAGACAACCTGTTGTCGGGAAGGTTCATCAAACTTGGTTCGATTGGTGCCGTGAGTGCTTCTCCAATTAAAAAATGTCCCGGCGCTATCACCTCCAGGTCGTTAGGAACATTGCTTAGTGGGGTTAAGGGTCTGGAATTGAGACAGGATTTAATTAAGGAAAGGAATATGTACTTTCCTTCAATACTGACTATTAAGCTATCAGTTACTCGCTTAAAATGATGTTTAAATGCCTTGACACCTGCTTCCCAAATGCCCCCCATATAGGGTGAGCTCGGGGATATAAATTTCCATCTGATACCCTCATTCGCCAAATCTGCAATGACTGTGTTTTTAAACTCTTGCGAATTAAGCAATACTTTCATTGTACGTAACTCTCTGTTAGCTCCTTTAAAATTAGTCCTGTTATCAGACCACAGTTTAGCAACTTTACCTCTACGCGCTATCATTCTTTTTAGAGTGCTTAGAAAACTTGCTGATGAGTAATCAAACGCTAACTCCAAATGTATGGCTTATATTTCTACTGTCGTGTATAAGAGCTGTAAAACTATCATAAAATGTAGTCCATTCTGTATAACTACCGCTAAAATTAGGTAAATTGATAATAGGTAACTAAACTTTTTGCGAAGTACCGGGATTTGCACCTTGCAAAGTTGATGCCCTATGTTCTAATTTAGTGAAAGCCTCGATTTTTTCCTCTGCCTTAGCCAACGTTAAGTAATATTCGGTTTCAAATTCCTCGCGTTCTGCCGCGTCTTCTTTTTTTGACTTTTAACTCTATTTCGTCCTGTATCGCGTTGTATTTCTCTATTAATTTTTTGTAGTCTGATACCGAACGACCGTTGTTTTAGATTGTTAGCATTACTAGACACGTTAAGAAAGTTCTTAAACCTAGTCTTTGCAGATTTCACTATTTTCCGTTGTTCTGCGAGTTCATCAAGGATTTGTCCCACCATTTTAATTAAAGTAATACTAAAGTTATAAATTGACAGAAACAAATGAATATACGTAAATGTACACACTACCGGTGCAGTAAGGATTAGGTATGTAAAGGAAGAAGTAAGCAATGACCTAACCTGATTTGAATGCTGTTGAGTCGGTTTACACCCACGAATTATGGAATTGAAAACTTGATTGATGTTAGCTTGTGGTTCGATTGATTGATCGGTTGATTACACAATTCACCTATACCCAGCTCGAAGGACCATTTTATATTGGATCTCAACTGGTTCGAATAAGAAATAAAAGACCTGATGTCTTTACGAATACGAGTATATTTTCATACTGACGCCCTAGTACGCTTTACCCCTAGTTTGTGTTGTAACTGGGTCACCCTTACGCAGAACTGTTACACAAGGAAATTTTGAAGAAAAACGACCTCGAAATTTCACAATATTAAATTTACTGATAATGCAAAATTCAAAAAACAACTAAATTAAATGTTCAAATGTGCACCGTTGGCAACCTGATAGTAGCCAAGACGACGAATAAATTCTCTTTGAATACTGTCATTGTATAAATATTTTTTGTTTAAAAATATGCGCATTAACCCAGACAACAAAAGTTTACTACTTTTTACAGCAATGTTACTATTTGTTAACCATTATTTTACATTCATACCGTTCTATTACTTCTCTTTAACTATTTTTAAGGCATTTTTGGGTCAGGTAACTATATAGTAACGTTTTAGTTAGTATGAAACCGTAACTAAACTTTCTTATGTTCTTTAGTAGTCAGATAACCGTCAACTTACTGTCAGTTGACTTGTTAGAGGAACCGAAAAGGTTCGTTACGACAAGTGCACTATCTGATTGTCCCTTTGCAGTAATATAAACATATTAAAGCTTACTTTTAGGACAGAATACGTCATGTTACAATAAAACAACTATTGGTAGTAACTCTGCTGCTTGCTGATTATTTTCTGTTACTCCCAACAACAACAAATTAATTATTAATATATAATATAATAATTTATAATATAGAAATTTCCAATATGCAAAAACCTTCTTAAACCAGAATACCTTCAAATTATATATATAAATGAAATTAAGAATAATTAAAGTTTTTACTGCAATATTTAACTTCTCACAGAACTAATTAAAACATTTGTTATTATATTCTATGTAAGTCTTGTCGTTTCTTGTTTACTTTAACTATGAATTAATATTTTAATTAAATTAATAAACAGAAAAATTGTAGTTGTTTAGATAAAAATTTAAGGTATTTAGGTCAAATCGGTCTTCAGAAGGGACTCGCCGCAGGTACCCGGGGTTTTGGTGGCAGTGGTCGACCGTTCGCCCAGTAAAGAGACCAAAAGTTGAGTAGAATGTCAGTAAACCATATTCTTATATTAAATTTTATATCAGACAGCAAAAGTTTACTATCTTTTACAATAATATAACGTTTTGTTAACTATAATTATGCATCCATACTGTTGGATTACTTTCCATTAACTGTTTTAAGGCATCTTTGGATTAATTAACTATATAGTTACACTCTAGTTCCTATGACACCGGATGTAACCGTTTGTATGATATTTATTAGCTATATAACCGTCAATTTACAGAAAGTTTACTTGCTAGAGAAACCAAAAAGGTTCATTGCGGCAACTGCGCTGTCTTTTGGTCCCCATAAAGTAATATTAGCGTTTCAGACACAAGCTTGTCATATTACAATAAAACAACATTTTATGGTAACATTCCTATTTTTTGACTATTTATTTGCTGCTACCACCGACGGTAAGTTTTCTAGCACAAATCTAGCCCTGGGCGACAACGAAATTCAATAATAATGTAAAATAAAAACAATTATTATTGCAAAGCATTATTCACAAGAAATAGTTAAGAATATAAAAACAAAAATTGTGTGGTTGTTGCAAAAACTGCCTTAAAGTAAGTTCAAAAGAAATTGTTAATAAGGGCTGTGAGAAATTGTGCATAATAATTCCAACAACCTGTTTCAAAGTTTTAGTGACGATATAACATAAATATATTCAATACGTATTCAACAGAGCGTCTACAGCTTGTTAGCGCAGTTGGTCAGAAGGACAACTTACAAACCAGGTGGCTACAACAACTCAGGTTCAAATCCCGGTGGCAGAGGCAGACAAAGCTTATTAAATAAAAAAAAAATGTCAGGTAACTTTACACGGTTACTATGTTGTTACAAAATAGTAAAGTTTTGCTGTCTGGGAAAAAA
>VTPC01001176.1:119941-144657 GCA_011009095.1 Ignelater luminosus
TTTGTAGCATCGTGTTAGTTTTATATAGTCGTTTACGGGGCAAGCTAGCCAATTAATGTAAATTTTTCTTTTAGAGATTAAAAGTTTTCTAACTAGTGGATGTGACTCTATCATCCAATTTACAGTATCTTTATTACGATCACCTATTTTAAATGTTTGTTTGAACCAATTTTCAACTAGAAGTTCATTTTTTATATTGTCAGATACATGGTCAATAAATTCATTTTCAGTTAGATTGTTTGGTATATTATAAAAAATTAATTTTGGTCATTGTTTTTCAGGAAGTTTTGCAAATTTTGCCATAACTAAGTACGTTATATCATCTGCGTGGCTAGAACCTTCTCTAGATGTATCGGACACATTTGTAATGACATTAATATTGTTCATTTTGTTGAACACAGAAAATTAAAACAGTTTCTGCTTATTAAAAGCGTTTTGCAAACAGTCGTTTTAATTCCTAGAAAGCCAACTTGTAAAAAAAGGATTAACTCGAACTAACTATAGACATGTATTGAGGTAAGCTGACAATTTATTACGTTTGTTTAACAAATTCTCTCTACAAATCTAATTATCTCGACTGGCCCACACTTTATTTTTAATACTATGTAGCAGTTTAAAGCTTAAGGAGATTTTAGTTTGCTTAAGGTGAGGCCCCAAGATCTTTTTCGGATTACAAAAAACCGCGGGAACCTCCTGCTGTGATGTAATTAGGGATACCACCTGTCTTTTTTGTTAAATAGGAAGGAATTTTATTGTCGCAACACAAATAACTTGCCTTGGTGTAGTTTGGAAAAAAGAGGCATAACCAAACGTCAAGAATCATCACGATAAAGATATTTCCAAAAGGCAAAACATATAATAATAATATTTAATTATAATTCAATATATTTACCAGCGTTACACACCTAAGTAAAAAAAAACATTCATATTATATTGTTTCGATGGTGATGCTGATGATTAACTTAATAATGTAAAATACTAACCCTCGAAGGCCTTCATAACAATATTACTATGATAAAAAAATGAATAACGATAAATCAAAATTTTTCCAACTGAATCCAGTTATGATAAACATACAAAGATCCTTAAATTTTATTGATAAAATTTCAATAAATTCTCTAATCCCATTAATACAGAGACTTGTGCAGGAAAGTAAAATGTAAAAAAGGAATCATTATTACAAGTAAAAACTTACTTTATAATAAAGGTCAAGGTCAAACAATAACCTTACCATAAGATAAAAAAAACTAACTGTATGAATATTTAATTTACCTTAATAATACACAACTTAAAAGAAAATTTGTAGCTAGAGCATCACTGAATAAGTATTCCTTCAAGCAAATTTCAGTAACTAAATACCTTTCTTTGTCTTGTCTTATATGCTGTGTATTCAGTAGTAACTACCTGGATTGTAAATTTGGAATTGAGGCGGTCACCAGCAGCGTAGAGAGATATTCCATAAACCAATTCTTCATAACAGATTGATAATTGAATTATGGTCCAATTATAAAACATGGATCAAAATGGCGACCCTGCCTACAGCAAGATTGCAATCACTTTGGTAATAAGTAGATAAGCAGCGGGAAAACACTAATTGACGATACGGTAAAAAGGAAAAGGCAATCCTGTAGAAATGATCAAGGATTAGACAAGATAAAATAAATGCAAAGGTTTGTAAAGTAAGGCTAGCGCCGTCATTTCAATGTAATACGAATTTTAATCACTGGATATCGCTAGGAGGATTAAATGAAAAGATAAATGCTTAAAAACGGAACAGCTGATTTCTAAAAAATATATAAAAAGGAATTTTTAGATAACAAGAAAATTAATAAAAATAAGGAAATAATCAATAAAAATCCAACATGAGAAAATTGTTGAAAACAAAACAAAATAAAATTGTTACAACGTGACAACTAATGGAGGAATACAAATCCCATGCAATATCAATGTTATTGACATTTTTGCATCAAAACAAAACAAAAATAACTTTAGTTTAAGAAACTTTGCTTTAATATTTAATACTTAGTAATGCCATGATATCTCTAAAAGTTATAAATGCACTATATAGACGTGTTCTAACTGAATTTTCATGTTTAACACCCGAAGGTTATTTAGTTGCGACTTCCCTCATGTCTGAGTAGACTAAGTGGGATATCCAAGCTCTTGGCATTTTGAAAAATAGCTGCATATATCAATATTGATACATCGATCTTTAAACGCCTCTAAGTATCCGAAAGAAACATACGACAAAATAGAAAACTGAATACGCCAGTCGTAAAGCTTGAAGGACTGACTGCACAACCCTGTTGTAGTGTCTAGTCTACACATGTCAAAATTGTGCGGAAACAATCTCTTTATTTCCACATTTGCTTGCATTATAAGTTTCTTAAAATTGAAACTTTCATTTTGATCGTATGATGATAAAGGCCAAATAGCTCCAAGGATTCATAACAACAGCTAAGTACTTAGATTTTTCATTTTATAGTATTACAACGATTAGCTACTATGAAAAACATAGCATGCACGTGAATGATAGAACACAACAGTTTTTTGAACGATATTTTTACAATGACCAAAATTTCTTGTTATAAGGAAGTATTTATTTTCTTAGTTTGTAACCTCTTTGGATAATTTCATTGTTTTACTGAAACTAAATTTTCATTGTGTTAATGAACTGTGATTTAGATTTAGTATTTTGGTACTTATTAGTTCTGGTACTTCAACACTAAAAGTTTATAAAATAGTACACGTTACTTAATATAGTTAACATTTTAGTAGGTTTGTCGAGTTTCTCTTGAAATAAATCACATCTAAGTTTAGATTTAATTACATCGACTTTCCTGCAACCACTTAACCTAGTTATTAGACGAGTATATTAAGAGAACAAATTTTATTCAATTTAAACCAGCTTTTGAAATTGAAACCCACATACAAAAGAACAAAAGCATAGATCTGACAATCGGGTAGATGAATAATTTTTTTGTCTGTAATATAAATGTTACCTTTCAATTCAATTTTAGAGGTAAATATAATTCCTGTTTAACTTTGTGTTGGATACTTTGGAATAACAAACATAAAACATTTCATTAAAATAAGATTTGAACAAACAAAATCCTGGGGAACGTCAACATCTTCTTTCTCATTGTAAGTAACTCTGAAAAAGTATACTGGTATTTCCAATGTTATTTTAACAAAAGCTTTGAACGAATTTGAAAAGAAAAACTACGTCAAACGAGAATATTAAAAAGAAGCTTCGTATAACATTACAGATATTCAATCCCTTATCGTTTTTACCTATCCACCTATATTCATTTTGGTCTGCATATAACATGGAAGCAATGATGTGAGGTGAATCGTCCGTGACAGTCACAACTATATCCTATTTCTTATCATTACAATGGAAGACCTTCTCTGTATCTCAAGGGTATCAAATATATTACAGATTACGGTAAAAAATTCCTTATACTGATTCTTCTGCCACTAGTACAAGATAAAATCGAAGGCTGCTGTTCTGTCGTTTCACGCCTGAAGGGTAGTAAAAATTGCTATCCTCGTATTTTAAAATCGAACTACCTTTTATTATTTTTTTCCTGCTTTTATTATTTTCGTTCCTAACAATATCGCGAAATCGTGTGTCTCTAAAGGGCGAGCGATAAATGGTTTGATATATATATACTGATTTAGGACCTCTGCTCGATAATGGGAGTTGTCAGTCCCGGGACATCACAGCGGATCCCAGAGGATAACGGACGAGGCCATATCCTCTAATTAAGGGAAGCCCTGCTCTCATCACATCATCTGACCACTAGGAATTGCTATAATGATCCTAACATCCATCTGTCGGTTATTACCCCTCATAAGTCACAAAAAATGTGATTGCTCTGGACCTTATCAACATTCACTTCGTGTGTTGGGCTCGTTCTGCCATATGATATTCCGGGGTTGTATTACAAGGAAAAAGAATCTTTTTTTAAATAACTACATTCTACTTTATTTTTTCATTTTTATTGTTATTGTTTTATTTTAATGAATAATGTAAAGATGCAGCAATGTGAGATAAATGGTTATTTTTTGTTCAAACGTTTTTACGATTTTAATTAAGAAGTAATAGGAGACGTCTAGCAATAAAAAAAATTATATTACAAACATTAAATGTTATGACTGCCATTTCTCTTAGTGGGACTTTCTCCCTTATTCACATACGGTCCCCTTCTGTTGTCGTTGAAACTCTGTAAGTCATTTTCTTATTATTATTTTCTATTGTCACGCACACTCGACAGGTTATTAATTATTAACACAAAACGCATCTATAAAATAAATTCTTTCTATTTATTGAAATAAAAAGAAAGTATTTATGTAAATTTGGAAAATGTTATAAATCGTTTTTGAATTGCAAGTCTTGCAAGAACTCAACTACAATTTAATTCTGTTCTCAAGTAAGTGAACGCAAACCGTATTTCGAATGGAATAGCAATGCAATATACTATGCAGTTTAAGACGATACTTTTGTTGCTTGTATTGCTAACATGTCAGCAAGAACTTTATTGCTACTTTACGCTGGAAAATTCTTGTTATTATGTTGTTGTTTTCACACTTGTTTACAGAGCTTTCAAGAAATTTATATTAACTTGTAATATTAATAAAAGTCAACAGATATTGTGATGTTATTTGGACATCATGTAGGTACCATTTATGAGTTTATATAAAAACGTATTCAATAAATTTTTAATTTTTTTCACACACCTTTTAGAAAATCTCTAATCTTAATGATCTAAAATAATATCAGTAAACTTCCGTAATGCTATTTAACCCTACAAAAGATTAAACTAATGTCATATACTGACATTACTTATTCTCAGTATAAGATTTATCGAAGTAATAATATGTACTATGATCATCAAATATTGATTTGTTCATAATATAATAAACATGATTGGATCTTCTGTTTATGAGTATTTTTTATATTTTCCATACCATAATCTCACTTTATTGATTTGTTTTGGATCACAGTCTCTAAGTAGATCTTTTATGGGAATTGACAATACTTTTACGGACTTGTCTTATCTCTGTGACAGGGCGCTTTCGAGATTGGCCGTTGCGAGTTCCAACCAGTGAGAGTACCTGACAACTGGTTCTGGCAATCAACCTTCTCGAGATTTCTTATTTATTCATCCAAAAAGCGAGCTCTTTGGATAAAATAAATATTACATTTAATTTGTGTTTTTAACAACTTTGTAAGTGTACCTTTTAAAAATATAAAAGTTCTCATTTAATAACATATACCTAACTTCAGACATTGGATTTATAAAACAACTCTAGTAAAAAATTTTTCTTCTCACTTTTCAAAAGAAGAAATTACTATTTTTCAGTTCTCATTTTATACCAGCTACATTACCTTGTATATTACACATGGGATAGATGTAAAACGTGTGGATGTAACTAATACGTCTAACTGCCGATAACTTTACAATACTCTATGGAACTGCACGGAAGTGCATAAGACTACATGAAATTACACTTGAGACTGCAGAGAGTTGATATCAAGAAGTTGTTCGCTAAGTGATTATACCCACGAGTATAATAAATTTGATATATGTATTTTCATATACAAGTTTGTGTGTTTAATTAACCTTTAAATTATTGGCATTATCATTAGAAAGTTGACGATCTAAAAAATAACGTCACATTTTTCTAAACGTAAGTTCACTTTAGCGTTTTGATTATCACATTTTTTGGTTATACATAGTATATATTGCGATGTATATGCGTTTAGTGAATCAACATAAAATAAAATTTTCTAGACTTTAGCTTCATTAAATTATTTAAACTGATCTGTAGTTTTAATTCAACTTTGCTTGAAAATTACTTTAATTTTATTTTAATTATCAGATTTCTTTATTAAATTTGATCTTGATAGATATATAAAAATGTAATTAATAAATAATGCTGTCAATGGCATAAATTCTATTTTCTAATGGTCCGATCCAGTAACTTCTTGAACGCACGGTATAACTATGGAAGTTACTTAACACGTTGAAGGACAGTAGGAAAACTCAAAATGTGCAAAAATCACACTAGCTTTTTTGAGCAATTTTGGCCATAAAAAAACTTTTTAATAATCTCCGATTCTCTATAAATATGAAAAAACCTTATTTTGAGTATTTTTGAGGGGATTGAAATTTGATGCCAATGGACGTCCTGTCATTTTTTAAATAAATTTTTTTCTAGATATCAACATCACGCCGATAGACGTCCAAGGTGTTTTACTCCGAACGGCACAAAACCCTAAAGATCAATTCAAACCTTCTTGCAGACATAACAAAAGGGAATATCGGGTGATAATAAAGCACACTATATATGAAAGATAACGGCGCGTATTGGTAGTTGAAATTTGGCCTTGAAGCAAACACAGCCCAAAAAAGCTTGCAGCTCGAAAACTTGCAGATCGACTATGTCTTGCTTTTGGCCTGTTCGTGTTTGCTAGTGACTGTCCATAAATGTTTGAGCAATTTACTATCTATTCTAGTTTATGCAGCGTAAATAGACATTCAAAGATTTCTTTTGGTGGCATTTGCTTCAATATCTATTTTCGGTCCAACACTGGTATTGTCAAATCCGAGATCTGGGATGGGCGCTGTTGTAGTTTTCCATGACGATTTGGATTCTTCCAACATACCGTTTAGATCGTCACCCTCTTCTTGTTCTTCAGATAACTGGCTGCTTTGTAATCCTTTTGGCTTTTCAGGCAACTCTCTACTACTGGCATCTGAATCCGAAGAACCGTTTGGTTCATAGTTTCTGTCAGATTCATATTCATCGTCACTGTTATGGTACGGATCTTCCTCTTCGTCGGTAGACACCTCGTCAAACATTTAGTTCAACCGTATTGCTTCCCGTTCGTAAAGATCATTAGCACTCATCTAAAAAGAATGAAACTAATAAGTCGAGAGTCTATACTAAACAATCTTTGAGACTTGGAACATAGTTCGAAAACCTATGACAAAACTTTAATAAAAAAGTAAACAGGTACTTACTTTTCGATAAGAACTACGTTACAAAGAGAAACTATGTAGCACGTGGTGTTTTCATGCATAAAAAGAGCATATCAGAGCGCGAACGTGATCACTGTGACACCAAAAGTGCAAGTAAATGCATTTTTAGAGAGAACGGCACTACTGTAATATAAATCGTGCTGGTTGTGGCAGTAATCGGGTATCTTAAACATTATATATAAGAAATGGGACGTCCATAGACGTTCTGCCTCTTTTTTAGAATATAACTTTGGACGTCGTAAGACGTTCTGCCATAACGAGCACGCCACAATAGACGCAGTATGGCGTTAGTGTCCTTCAACGTGTTAAGGCTTTGTGGTATTATTCAAGTAACAAAGCACTTTAGTGTAGCAGTTTTAAGCTAAAGACTTTATACTTACTTAATGTAAGGACCCAAGATCTTTTTTGGATTATAAAAAAAATTGTGGGAACCTCCTACTATGATGTCTTTAGGGATTCCTCCCGTCTTTTTTATAAATCAGAAGGAAATTCACAGTGTCGAAGCACAACTAACTTGCCTTAGTGTAGTTTGGTAAAAAGAGGGAAAACCAAACACCAGGCACAAGTACGATGAAGGTATTTCCAAAGGCTTAGTACTTTCTCAATAAAATAAATGATAAGACATATAGTTATGATATTTAATTATAATTTAATAAATCTACAAACGTTGCACACTTAAGTTAAAACAGCAAAACATTCATATTATATTGTTTAAATGGTGATGATTACCTTAATAATGCAAAATAATAACCCTTGAAGGCCTTCATAACAATATTAAGAGGATTTTAAAAAATGTGAATAGCGATAGATCAAAATATTTAAAAATTGAACCAAATTATGATAAAAACCTAAAATTATTAACTAAATTTTATTGGTTGAATTTTAATTGATTCTCTGATCCCATTAGAACAGAGGTACGTCAAGAAAAATAATTTTAAAAACAATAACTAATACAAATAGAAACTTACTTTGCAGTGAATATCAAGGTTAAACAATAACCTTACCATAAGATAAAAGAACTGAATTCAAGTAAAATTCTAGCTTAAGCACCAATAAACCATTCAAATAAATTTTCAAGGAATAAATGCCTTTTTTTGTCTTGTCATATATTGCTGTGTACCCAGTAATAACTACCTTGATTCTGAATTCCGCATTGGGATGATCAGCCAGCAAACATAGAGGGATGTTCCATAAATCCTTGCATCATAATCGGTCGATATTTGATTTTTAAAGTCCATCTACAAATCGCGGATCAAGATGACGACCACGCCAGAATATACAAGTTACTTCAAAATAATTTGTTACAACGTAACATTAGAGTCTGCAACCTACATTATAGTTTCCAGTACATATAGCGGAAGACAAATTTTAAATCGCGATACATGCAATTGAGATTTAATCGCTAAGCAAAAATCGATAGGGGTTGACTGACTGTCCTTGTCATTGGCAGGTAGCTCTTGCTATTTATGTGATGGATGTAATAGTTTTTCTGGTTTCTACAATGCCATAAATAACCAATGGATACGTTTATAACTTTTACTTTTTAATCTGTAAAAGAAAAAATATTAAAATTTTACTGTCAGAAATGTTTGACGCTGTGCTAAATTTTCTAAAAAAATTTGTAGAAATTATTTTCTTAAAAATTTTTGGTCGTTGCAAACAGAGTTTACACAGAATTTTGTAGAAATTTCTGGCAATAAAACTTTTATAGAACATGTTCTAAAAATTGATAAATTTCTTGCAAACAATGCGCTGTAAACGTGAACGCATTATTTGAGGTTATATTAACGTGTCGCATTAAAGGTCATTGCAAACAGCTGTAACATAGTGTCAAATAGCTCTTGGTGATTTTCTGTGTAAAATTCCAAAGAATCAAAAACTTCAATAATAATTATTAGGCTGCATACAAAAATTGGTTTGAATTTATTGAATTGAATTAAATACAGTTAGATAGTTAGTAGTACCTTTCACATGCATGTTTCATTTAAGAAGTATGTGTATCAGTTGCCAATTAAAATGTTTTCTAATCAAGTGACTAAATAATAATAAGGGATTAAAATGTTGCTTGTGAGACTGGGGCCCAATTGTTCGTGCCATAAATTATGTTATTATTTTCTTACTGTCTTAATGCATTTCAACAATCTTGCATGTTAAACATATTTTTGGGCTGGCTATTGCAATTTCTTTAATATCTTCAACTTCAGATTTAAGAAAGGAAAGTTGTAAAATGTCCAGGGGTAGCTTATGATGGCATTTATTGTTCATTGTGCTACTACATCTACGTTATTAGTTCCAAGAAAATAGGCTTGTAACAATGTAACATATAACAATGTTATATTATTATTTCAAATTTAAATTTTAAATTTAGGGATTATTAATTGGATATAACTTTTGAACAAATTGTCATAGCGGCTTCCGGTTTTCCCTGAAACATTTTTTTAATGTCTTTCGAACTAATCCCCCTTCTCCTCCTCTTATACGTAATAAAAATTTTGTTATTTTCAAAATGTAGTATTTTTAGTCCTAAAAGGTCTCTGAAATTTTTAGAAATGTATATCTTTCCGCTTAGAAATAACGAGGCCGTACCGAGATTTTTTCGGACCCTGTATATTACTTATCTTTAAAAAATAGGGAAAATGCTGCATGATGAAGCCTAGACAATATGTTTATTTAAAATTTTCCTGGCTATTGCTTAAACCATTTCAGACGCATGTAAAGAGTTTTCAAGTTTGAGTTCCTTCTGTAACTCAAGATCCTGCATTTTTTGTTTTCAGGTTCATCTTTAAAGTTTTGACTGAGAATTTAGAAAGCACAATTACTTTTCTTAAAAAGAAATTGCATATTTGACCAATTTCAATAAAATAGAAATTTGTCAGGAAAATCAATACTAAGATGCAAAATCTGATGATATTGCATTTCGCAGTATTGTTAACCTTATTAGGTTTTATCAGAGATGTTTTCACAATCAATGTGAATAGAGTAGATTGTCCTGTGAGGAAGACTGGTCCGTTTTTATACATCTTTTTAATGGAGATCAGACTCATTCAATTTAAAATAGTACTTTGTAGTAATTATTACGTAGTTTTAAACGCTGAATGGAAACATCCAAGAACCACCTATTATAGCGATAATCTTTTAGCAGCAGACAGATTGACATTTCAAAGTCTGTCAGAATCTTAAAGAAGCTATTACAGCAACTAGTTACACACAATCGGAATTTTTTAACTTAGGCTATAAGATAGATACATAGATAAGGTTAAAGTCGAAAATGGCCAATGCCGAATAAAATGAAAAGAATCCTTGATTCCTCAGTGCTACTGCCACAAGCAAAATAAGTTGAGATCGGGTAAGCATAAACTGTTGCAGACTAAAAATAGCCTCAGGTGCAACGGTACACCCAGGAATCTTAGATAAAAGAAGAGAAAAGAATATGTACCTTAAAGTGATTTTGAAACACGTACCTTCAAGTCTAATGGACAAAGCGCTTTAGGGCAAGCTTACATTCAGTGATGGAACACCTCGGTATTACCTATACTGTTTTGTACTTATAAAGTTTGAAACAAACTTGGTTTATCTGTCTAATTAAAACAACAACAAACGTTTATTGACATTAGAGGTGAAATGGAATATTTAGTAAACTGAGTTGTGAATGTCTTAACTAAAGTAAGATAAATAACAACCAAAATTGTAATATGGCGTTATTAGAATAAATCTGGGTAATACGCCTTACTGTTCACATGTAGCTAGCTGCGGAAAAATCACAACAAACTCATCTTTAATTTATATACGAATTTAACATCAAACAAATAATTTTCTACAGTTTTCTTTAATGTAAATCCTTTAACAATAATTGGAAATTTAAGAATAAAAAACCATTTCGGCTACATAAAATCTATATCGATTTTTAATTATATGCGGTCTAAAACTCGTTTGGTATAACTACGCTTATCAAGTTTGATCGTCTGAAATATTTTAAATTTGGTTTTATCTAATAACCATTATCAGATCTTCAATTACAAAACTAAATCTTTGCGAAATATTCTAACAAAAAGCATGCACGTGAATCAAAAGATTTTCTGGCAAGAAAGTACTTTATGCAGAGTTCAGTCGATTATCTTAACTTTCAGCACATGGTGCTGTTTACTAATTAGGTATAGAGTTTGGAAAAGATGGAAAAAACCGCCACAACAAAATATGTTTCAATTTATTTATAGTACAAGTATACGAAATAGTTTGAACTAAACCGATTTTAAGAAAAAAAAAGATTAAATGGAAACATAATCGAAAGTTTGGAAAAATGTGGCCAATCAGAACATTATTAAGTTTTCTTGTTCTCTTTTCGACGTTTTCTTAAGTTAAGCTTCTGAAAAAAGTTGCCATAAGACGAACAGGTCTCGTAAAACGACATCAGGCAATTCTTACTTGTTTTCTAACTATATTTTCTAGGGTAAAGAAGAAAGTATTTTTAAACTAATAGTTTTATATCACCCATTTTCCTAGAACGTGACGGTTATACCCCTATCAGTTGATCTTGTATCAGTCTCTGCATGTCTTTGAGGTGAGATATGTGCTATTTGTCTTCAGATGGTTTCTTCAACACAAAATGCGACATCTCCTAGTATGACATGTCAGTTAGAAAGTAAGATCTCTCTTGCTTTGAAACCTGTCGTAGCATTCTGAGTTGTGGCAGTCTTATTGCAGGTCGCGAAACTAATACCTGGCAATACGTCGCCCAGTATGATTTTACAAACCACAAATGTTACGACTTATAAACATGCGCCATTGGTGACTTAACAGAAACTTCTGTTTGTGACTGGAAATGGTGGTTAGTATAGCAGGGTTACAATAAGATGATTATCATCGCATCCATTTGAGAAAGGATATAAATAACACTGATCCGGTGGCAGATCTTTAGATGTTTACTTTTCATTAGTAGAGTAAACATTGAAGCAAATTACCAAAGTAATTAATTCTCTATTTTCTGTAAAAGTTGCCGTCAAAAGTGCTTTTGATGTTTTTCTGCAACTACTTCGCTTGGTCTACCATTAAGCTGAAGGCCCGTTTCGTCTATACTATAGAATATGTTTGCAGGTTTTTCAAACAAAGAATTTGCTAATAAAAGTTGTTTATCTTCTTTTGATCTATTACTGTGGTTCTAGCTTTGGTGACGCCTTTCGTATTACAAGTACTAATTTCGTGGTTTCAGCTTAAAAACAAGGCCAGCCAGTCCTAGACAGCTTCTGCAATTCTATTGTTGAATCTACGTTTAATGTTTTCTAAATGTTGAGCAAATTGATTAGCAATACGCAATCTTCAAATTGTTTTTCATTTTTCTTTCCAAAGACACAATTAAGGCCCACTTTTCCTTTTTCAGAGCCTCCATTAGTAACCCTGCTTACGGTATTTAGCAAATTTTCTTGTAACCTCTTGCTACGTACATGACACTATAAGAAATCTAACATTGTTTTAATTTAAAGTAACGGCAATCACTCCTGAAAAAATGTAAACTATAGCTCTTGATTATTCGGGAGAAATGGCCTATCTGATATTTAAGTTAAACATTTTGCTTAGGAGGTTGGGATCATGTAAATTTCAAAACATCGTGGTAACAATTTTTTTCATTAAAGTTGCAAGAAACTATCGTAAATTCTAAAATATTATTCCAAGTACATTTGCTGTAAAAAATCTATGGAAGTAAAATCAAAGAAAGTCAGTTTACTCAGTTTATTTGCAAACCATAAACGTACACAATCGATTAATCTCGACAACTTACTACCTCCCTGAATTATTCTAATCCAGAATTGACATCAACAACTTGGGCTTAATATTTACATAAAGAGACATTTCATGTGGCGCTTTATCCAGGCCATTTGTCTTGCTTCATAAATTACTAGTATCGTCGTAGTTATATATCCACACTTTTTCAAGATTGATCTGTCTGATGTTCTCAAAGTTATTCCAATTCTAGTAGGATAAAAATTTATGTAAGATTTTAATTGTTTCAATGGAGGCATTCTAAACAATCTGCTTTAGATCGATGTACTGGTCTGCTAGATCACTACATCTAAAAGACCAATTGAATAGTTTGGTTTATAAAACTCCTCTACAAGGCTCCATTCTTTAAAAACTTTACAAAACAAAAGAATATTTAGACACTAGCATCACTAAGCATCACTTAAAGAGAGCTGTATTAAATGCTATTACGAACGAGTAAGATTTGCATTAAACAAAAGTTTATCTAAAGGCTCTGCCATGTGGTAAGTCAGAAATAACTATCAAAACATCATTTTCATATTTCACATTGAAGGATCTGAAATCTTCTTTTGTCATTTTTTCCGTTTTAATTCATGATGAAAATACAGATTAAGAATCAAAAGTCGCCCATAACTCGATTTATGTTTGATAATATAGTTTCTGAAAAGTTCCTCCCTTCGCATTGTAGGCAAAGCAGTTTATGGTAGTTGATTAATTCTGAATTCA
Organism: Ignelater luminosus; assembly: GCA_011009095.1. Classification (NCBI taxonomy): domain Eukaryota; kingdom Metazoa; phylum Arthropoda; class Insecta; order Coleoptera; family Elateridae; genus Ignelater; species Ignelater luminosus. The sequence continues at coordinate 133,474 of VTPC01001176.1, forward strand.
AATAAAAGTCATTTTGGCTTTTCAGTATGGAAAATAACAACAATAAAAATCTGCAACTAGGTTGATTTTATCGTAAGCCCTTATCAAAACATACACACCATTGAATAGCAACCCAAGCTTCTTAATACTTCTTTGATTGGTTTTTGAAGTTTACTCTTTAGACATCACGTCTCCACAAATATCCATTTTACAAGTGCAAATCGTATATACAATAAAACAGTCCAACAAATGCAATGTAACTAGTAGTTCTTTTTTGAGCGACAATCCCAATCAAAAATTTAAATTGAAAATTGTCAACCGCTTGAAATGTGAAATGAAACGAAACAGTTGTTCCGTTTGGAGAAACTTTTATAACCTTCTTCCCGCTTTGCATTTTCTTCTTTAAATGTGATTTTATGTTTACATTAAATTTTCTATTGCGAAACCTATATATATATATTTCTCTACTGTAAAAATATCTTAACTTTATCTTATTTTCTGAGATTCCAGTACCATTCATTTGATTGACAGGAAATGTGTTTTAAATTTACGTGGGTGTTTCAAAGAAAGCAACTTGTAAATTGTTCTGCGGTAAATTTATAAACTTTCCTGTTTTCCAAGGTTGAAGATCAATTTAAATTTGCTGAGAGAAACACAAAAAAAGTCGTTAGTTCAACTTCATAAAAACAAACAGAAAGTATTTAATGTTGCGTGTGAAAAAATGTCACCCTTTCTAAAATTTATATCATCACATAAAGGTAAATTTATATATTTAAAACAATTTAAATGTTGAATAGTGTATAAATTTTAGGGATGGTTGGTTTTCGTATCTGCGAATTATGGAGATCGGTTAGCATCTGTTATTCCACAGAGAATTTCCATTCTAGGGGGTCCTAATATATTTTTTGTGTGTTGTGTTTGTTTTCGTACGATACGGGATATTCTTTATTTCAGATTTGCAAATTGATTGTATTTTTCTGTTTTGATTTCGTTTTAAACTGAAGTTTTTCTCTTAAAATGTTGTTTTAGGAAATGAATTAAAATTAGAAAGGTGGAATATTTTTTTCTAATTACCCAAAGTAAATGTTTGGTTTTGTAATTAATACAGGAGAAAAAACAAGAACCTTCTCTAATTACCATTCCATTTTTTATATTAAAATTTAATAATACACTTCATAATTGTGCAGTGAGCACAACGAAACCAAGATAGTGAAAATCAACATCAAGATTACATTATTCCTCGTATTATCTATCCTAGGAAATAGAAAATGTATGCTTAATTTAGTTTGGTCGACTCGTTCTGCGAACTGTCAGCTGTAACACAATGTCACATAAAGAAAAATCTATGTACCTTATTTTAATGAAACTTCAAATTTTCTTTCTTTCTCTTCCTACAAGGATTAAAAAAGGATGTAAAAGCTTTACGTGTGTGTAGCCAGGAAAAACACAAAATTCATTTCGTGCCATACTGGTTCCGGTCACGGAGCGGAACCTTCTGTACTGGACAACAGCAAAAGGAAGCTAATGTTTTTCCCCTCTCTCTTCATCTTCTTTTTTGTTTGCACAAAATTGCATTGTTTGTTAGTGTGTTTTGTAAAATCCCACATTGTTTGGTTCGTATTACCTACAGAAAATTTTGTTTGGTTTTGCATCGCCTTTTTTGTTCTTTTTGTTAAGTACTCGTATTTGCTATCTTTCAGCACGAGCACGGCAATTGCTTTACAAAAAGGTTTTAATCGTTAAACAAACAGGATTCCCTTTTTAATGGAAAAAATTCTTCCCGCTGTAAATTAGTAAATTAAAAGGTCATTCGGTCCCGTGTCTTTTAAATCCACACCGACACAAGTTATCCATTTTTAGGAAAACACAAGAGAGCAATTTTAGATAATTAGTAAAATATGACTTTGTCATATCGATTACGTATAGTAATTAAAACGAGGTAAGGTTACATTAACGCAGGACCCCTAGAGAAAATTGATTGTGTTTTAATTACAATATGGGTTGTTTATGCAAAATAGCAACCGTAAACACGTGAGGTCAAGGTTTTCATAAAATTAACCCTCTTATAATAAAGAACATAACTGAAGAACATAAAAAAATTTTATTATGATAAAAGTCATAAACTTCAAGTTTTTTTGTTTTTAATTTTGTTTTTCTGGAAGATAAAAATTATAACGTTAATAATAAGCACCCTGTACACAATTAATTAAATAACAGCTGCTATGTAATTTTTTGGGGAGGTTTTATTTCTAGAAATTCCTTATTTATGTAGCATGCTTTTTTTATAATTCGTAAATTTGATTATGTTGAAGATTAATTTAAAATTAAATAAAAAGGTTATTGACATGAATACGAAATGTTACAAGAAAAAAGCCTTTAAAGTATTTTACGATACTCTGCAACCAAGTAAATTTTATACAAGATAAAAGAGAAACTTTCTACTAATAAAGGTAGTCGATGTTAATAAATACATTACAAAGGAAATTTTAAAACAAATCGAAAACAAATATTGTATGTATAATTAAATTGTTTTAAGTTACAAAACAAAAAGTTGAACACGGTACGTACATACGAAGTTAGACATAAATGTTGCATGTTTTTTTGCATTTGTTTGGTAAATTATGCTAATGCAAATTACACATTAAAAACACATTTTTACTTCCAGAGTCTACCAAAGTCGATTTCAAACTGTAATTTGCAAGTAAGGACTAAAATCGCGAAATAATCTTGATAATATTCACTTTACAGATGCATAAGATAACTAGAGGGTTTTATGTATGTTAGATGACCAAGATAGCTCAGACGTTATTATTTGGTATGTTGAGCAGTTTGGATTTTTTCTCCAATTTGAAACTTATGGTTTTTAACTCGAAACTTTTCCGTATAGAAAAACAAATCATCAAAATATACTATTAATGTAAAACCATATTTACAAATTTTGCTTTGCTCAAGAATACAAGTAAACAGAACTTAAATCCTCATAGCAGGCGACAGCAGCAACGTCACCTTGACCGTGCACTTCGACGTCTTACAACGCTGCCAGGTTTTTTATTTAACCTCTAAAAATCTAATAAGCCAACATTTTTTATTAAGAATCATCATAATAAAAGTGAGGTAGTGTAAAATAAAACAATTTAGTTAAAGAACTGTGTATTTATCCCTGGCATAAGTTCTTATTTGTGTTCAGTACTTAAACTGAAAACATAATACAAAAACCTTTAGAAATTATTTTAAATCATCACAACCCCAATTTTTAAACGGATGTGCTAGTTATATATCCATAAATTAGTTTTATCAGAGTCTTCTTCACCACTTACACTTTGGAAAATTTAATTACCTCTAGATCGTGAAGGTATTGGTGCCAGTTTTAAGATATTTTGTAATTTATCCATCTTACCCAGTTCCAGTAGCATGAACGTGTTACGTTCTAACAAATTATTTTGATGCACCTTGTATATTTTTAAATTTAGTATATACTTTTGTTTTATTTTCAATAATTTTCTCATGTTGGATTTTTATTGCCTAGTTCCTTATTTCTATTAATTTTTTTTAATTATCTAAAAATCCCTTTTTATAGATGAGTTTAGAAATCAGCTGTTCTGTTTCTAAGCAAATAATTATCTTTCTATTTAATCCTCCTAGTGACATTCAGTGATTAAAATGCGTATTATGTTGGAATGACGGCGCATGCGTTACTTTACAAGCCCTTGGTGTGTATTATTAACCCTTCCCTTTTCGACCGATTGTTTGCTCTAAATTAGACATGTTGTGCCGCTTCGATTGGAATTTCAGGTAAATCAGCTTTTGTATCAGCTATATTTTGCCTAATCTTTGACTATTTCTATAATACTGCTATATTTCTTATTGTCACTTATCGCTTTCTTGCTGTTTATGTATTTATTATCGTATTCACTGCAGTTTCGCTGCAAATATAACCAAAAGGGCGTGGTCGCCATCTTCATAAGCGACTTGTAAATGGACCTTGAAAATCAAATATCGACCGATTATAATGCAAGGATTTATGGAACATCCCTCTACGTTTGCTGGCTGGTCATCCCAACGCAGAATTCAGAACCGAGGTAGTCACTACTGGGTACACAGTGATATATGACAAGACAAAGAAAGGTATTTAAACCTTGAAAATTTAGTTGAATGAATACTTGGTTATTGGTGCTCAAGCTAGAAACTATTCTTTAAGTTATATATTATCAAATTAAAATTTACTTGAATATCAATAAAATTCAGTTTTTTTTTCATATTCTTATGGTAAGGTTATTGTTTGATTTTGACCATTACTGTAAAGTAAGTTTTTATTTATATTAGTTATTGTTTTTAAATTTATTTCTCTTGACGCATTCTTTTCCAATGCGAACAGAGAATTTATTGAAATCCAATCAATAAAGTCTAATTAACAATTTTGTATTTAAATGTTTTAATTTACCGTTACTCACATATTTTTTTAATCTTATTATAATTGTTATGAAGGCCTTCAAGGGTTATTATTATTTTGCATTATTAAGGTAATCATCACCGTTTAAACAATATAATATGAATGTTTTACCTTTTTTAAAAAGTCTTAGATGTGTAACGCTTGTAGGTTTATCAAACGAGAATTAAATAATATAACTGTGTGTGTTTTATCTTTTATTTTATTGAAAAAGTACTAAGCCTTTGGAAGTATCTTTATCGTGTTTGTGCCTGGTGTTTGGTTTTTGCTCTTTTTATCAAACCCCACTAAAGGCAAGTTACTTGTGTTTCAACACCTAGAACTTTCTTTCGATTTATAAAAAAATACGGGTGGTATCTCTGAAGACATTATAGCAGGAGGTTCTCATGTCCTTTTATAATTTGAAAAAAACGAATATTTTGCAAGACTCTAAAGAGTTACATTAGCTTCTATGATTTCTTCCGGTGCTTTAAAGGTAGAGGTTATATTTTGATATTAGAAGTTTAATGGACTGTGACAACTACAGAGCAATATGCCCTTCATTAGTGAGTTTTAAGGTGTACACTAGAGTAGTGGAAAACAAGCGAAGGAGAATAGTTGAACGAGAAACAAACAGTATTCAGATCCAAGAGACAAACGAATGACAATATATACATGCTGAGAAACATTATAGAAAGAAGAGAAAGAATTAATACTAACATTTATAGACCTACGAGCAGAATTTGACACAGTGGACAGAAGAACGATATGGAAATGTTTGAGGAAAGTACCACCTAAGCTAATAGAAGTCACCAGAAGTATATATATAAAACAGTCATGGGAAAAGTGCAAATAGCCGGGAAAAGATCAGAAGAATTTTGAATGAATAGAGGACTAAATCAGGGGGATAGTTTAAGCCCGCTGCTGTTTATAAGTAGTGATGAACAGAATAACTAAGAATATAAAGAGGAGGATAGGGAAACTAGACGCAATAATTGGATACAGAAATGTGAAACCTATAAAGATGAATGATATGATGTATGCAGACGATGTAGTCATTATAGCCAACACAATACAGAAAATTCAAAAACTAGTGGACATATGGGAAAGATAGATAGATAAAATGAACATGAAGGTAAATATCAGTAAGAGTAAGATAATGATAATAAACGAAACACAAGACAGGCAGCACAACAGGGATATTAACTGTAAAGGAGAAATATTAAAAAGAGTGAGTCTGTACAAATACCCGGGAAGTATAATAATGGAGGATGGAAATATAGATGCAGAGATAAGCAATAGAGCGCAAAAGCGGATGAAGCTATACTACGCTTTAAACAGAACCATAATTGGGAAAAATAAAATTAAACCGAGAACGTATAACACAGTCATTCTACTTACAATTCTGTATGATAACGAAAACTGGTTAATACAGAAAAGCATCAAATCACAATTAAGGCTATGGAAATGATATACTTAAGACGAATAACAAGGAATACAAAATGGGGCAGAATACCAAACGAAAGAATAAGGGAAATAGTACAAGAAGAACTCATATAATAAGGATGCACCCAGAAAGATTAACAAAAAGAGGACAACAAGGAAAAGAAGAAGAGAAAGACAAAGGAAGACCTGAATACAGCAAATCGGGGAAATAGAAAGATCAACAGGGAAGACTATACCTTAGAAGAGATAAAAGTATTAGCAAGAGACAGAAAATGATGGAAAAATGGACAAATGAAGATGTGACTTTTAAATCCGACGCTCGAAAGGGCATAAGGAATAGACAAGAAAAAGAAGAAGTTTAATGTCTTTTTCAGTAGCTGTTTTCTTTTTAAAAAATGTGTCAAAGAAATCATTAAGATTCTTAACCACCACTGCAGAATTGAGTTGCAGTGTTCTTCTCACGTTATTCATTTATTTACAGTTGATTTGGGGCCGTTTCATTGACCAATTCAAATGGAATCACACAGTTTATAAAATAAAGAAACCTCTAATACAAAATTATTGATTCGTCTATAAGATAATAGAACAACTCAAATTGGTAATTATTATTATTATTATTAATAATAATAAGAAATAAAGTTTACAAGTCGCACTTTCCTTAAGGAAACTAGAAGAAAACATACGGCATAGATTATTTGCATTTAGTACTTAAATAGTACATTAAAGAAAAGCTGCATAAAATTTTATAAAGTAAAGCTTTCAAGATTAATTTAATTTTCAAATTATTATCACTTTGAATACTGATATTGCAACATTTAGGTACTAACATGTAATAAAATTAATTTAAAACACAGAAATGGAGATTAATTGTAAGTTGATCCCCAAACTCCTTTTAATATGGTATATCGTAGAACAGCTGTAACCAAAACTTTGTTCTCAATAAAGAAATTTGGTTAAGCCTCTGTTCAGTCTATCTAGTCAGAAGCTTCTAGGGGTAGCTATGGGGTGTAGGATGGAGATAGTGTACACAAGAAGACACTTTTAGTTGCGTCAAAAATCAAGCATAAACTTTATTTTAATTATTAATCGAAAATAATAAACCTTTACATGCATCAACAATTTAATTCAGTACTAATTCAATTCATCATTAATTTAATAGATAAAAAAAATTTAATTTGAATACACTTTTATTACTGTTTCCAAGTTTAGGGAAAATCATCAAAAGAAATTTCTGAACAATTAAATTTAGATTGAGAAAATCTATGAGATCTCATATAAAGTTTTTCCTCAACGCTCAAGTCTTCTAAACACTTAATTGTCAGCAAATATAATTAAATAAATTTCCGAAATATTAAAAACAAAAGTTTTAAACAAAGCATAAATACAGTACGGAAAATTAATTTGTTAACAAAGAGAAATTCAAAAATAGATTTTATTTATCGACGTTATAAATTAAAATTAATAATTTTGGAGTTGCTACGCAGAAAAGTAAATACTTAATAATAAATAAGTAATTAATCTAACTAACGCTTTAATTTTGTTAAATAATTTTAAGAATATCAAGCTCATTCAGAAACTACAGTAAGCAGCAAAGCGCCATGATCTTGCCCTTTTTATCTTTCTATTATGTACATAATACAGATGATCAGACTCGTAACCATTGGTTGGTAAGTTCTCTAGGTCCGAGATCAGCACCACGCTATGTCGAAAAGACAGTTAGAAATATAAGATCTTAAAAAAAATACAAAAGCCACCCGACTTGAGAAAGTCGGTGTTTATCCAATCGGTTAAGATCTTCGTACCATAACAGCAAGGAAGCAACTGCAATTTAATGACAGTAGGAGTCACGAGTAAACCCACAGAATACTATGTTAAAGATAAGTAAACAAATTATACTTTCACGAGAAGACCAGCAAAAGGAAGTGACGCTAAAACTCTTGTCCGTGAAGCCTCGAGTCGAGACTTCTGTCAAAGCGGAATACGAAATGTAAAATTGGTCGAGTAAATTTAAATAAATAAATATTTCGACCTAGTGATTTGCAGGAAGCTAAGAAAACCGAAAGTATATGACTAGCTAGAGGGGACAAAACGAATTCAATATCCCGAAGGAAATATAGATGACAAATAGAAATTCGTTACGACACTTATACATTTCAGTAATTCACTATTGTCGGAAAAGTACAGTCCAATTTGAAATCAGCAACAACAATAGATAAATATGTTAGCTAGGCTATAATATTTCACAATTAAATATATATATCAACATAAATCTTCAACAATAAACTTTTATAATACCCAATACATGCTCCTATTTGACAAATCAAAAACATCCAAAATTTAATTAAGTTAATTAAATTAAGAATTTAGATCAAAACAAAAATCCAAATCTTATTTAAGTTATTTAAATCGAGGAAAGAATAATTATAATAATATAACATATAAGATTTTGTTTTTAATACAAAAACTTATCACTTAATGCATTCGTAGAGATACTAAAAAAAATATTTAATATTTAAAAATTCAAGACGGCAAAACTTAGATTAGCAAACACTTATTTACTTTATTAAATAACCAAAATCTACTATGAAAGATTATCAATCTCAATATATTTAAAAATTTTATTTTTTTTTCTTATAAGAGATCGTCTGAATGAATCTGAGTGATTTTTTAATATGCAATACAAAAACAAATAACAAAATTTAATAAAGTCTTTAAAGGTATAAACACAAATTTTAACAATTTAACTTAAAGCGCCGAACATGTTGGGGAGGTTAACCCGTCCATCGAATCATCTACTGTACGGCCGCATCCTTACAGACAGACGGAGATCCAAATCTCACCACCAGCGTCGGACCACAGCCTCGAGTTGGTGAGAGCTACGAATACTTTTCTTGCTTAACCGCCGATTAAATGAGACCTGCACAAGCTCCACGCTTTTGAACAAGCTAAATAGGATCAAACATCTCGTATGAAACCTGGAAAAGGCAAGGATACTCTTCTCTTACTCTCGCAGTAATGAGGCTTGGCACAACCACTAGAAGTTTATGCTGCGCTTAAAAATCTCACGTGAAAATAACGCACAAGTGAGAACTTCTCGCTCAAGTGCCTTTAGCTCTCGATCCGATTCACATATCACGTTCTCTTCAACGTAAACTTTGATCAAAAAATCTTATCAGGACATACTTAGAAGAAAAATTTCAATTGGGTGTAATTAATACCGATCTCACAATAAAAGTAAAAGTTGCGAAGCTACTAACTAAAGGAAACAAAGTTACAGATAACATAATGTGATAAAGGTAGTCCGAAGTTAATCAATCCACTAATCATATGTATGATAGAGTAGTATTAATCAGGAAATAAGTCTCAGCTGTGAGAGTTCAACATACTTCGAAAATTAAACTCAAGAACGGAACAGAATGTACCCTGTAATAAACAAAAAAATTCGTCAACCCAAGCATTGATTTCGAGCTTAATGAAGCTACAAGAAAAACTATACGACGTCTCAGAGTGAATTCAGCATTATAGATGTATCTATCTAAGAAAGGAACCTAAGAAAAATACCAGAACGCTTTAACACGTAATTTAAACATTAAACATGGAACGGTAACGAAAAGTAACCGTTACATGCGCAGAAGCTTCTCTCATTCTGAAATGCCCATATTAGAGTAGTATTGAACTTTCTTAAATAGCCATATTAGGCAAGAAATATTTTCTTCCTGCAACAAAACATATAAAATCGTAAAATGCGTAAATAATGTTAAATAAGGCGTCAACCACTAGTATTCATCAGCGAAATATGCAAGTCTAAATATATATGAAAATGTTTTGCAAAAATAAATTTTTTCTGTGTACTAGTAGTCTGTCTCTTATTACATATGACAGATACTTGACTGCTGTTTGTTTTCGTTGTTTACCATACTTTATGTCGTTAGTGAAAATGAGAGTAGTTAAAAATCAAAAGGTAAATATAAGACATAAGTTAAATATTGAACAGTATTACTAATTCTTTAAATGTAAAAAATAAAACCGACGATTTTCCTCAAATAAAAAATAAACAATTTCTGAATAATTACCGTTTTGAACGACATTAACCTACAGTTACATGAATAAGCGTAATTTGAATATAAGACACACCAATGTAACTTCATTTATGACAAAATAGAAATTATTTTTAAAATAATTTATGCAGCAGTTGTAGCAACGACAAGTTCAACAACACTTTTTACTTCAACCGCAGTATTTTATATAATCCAAATAATTTACCTTAAAGAAGTTACTCCCTCGAGCAGCACAAGATTACTTATCAAATTCCTAGTCCGGCTTTTAAGACTACTTACCTCGATTAGGATCCTGGGTGTCAGATAGCTTTGAAATAAATTGGGATATACAAATACGAGGATAAACCACGGATCTGCCAAATGATTCTAACTTAAGTATCCAAGACCGATAGGTACCATCAATGCAATTTTGAACGCTAGGTTTTTTGTTTAAAGTGCGACAAAAATTCAAAACTGAGCAGACATGGTGTTTACCAACAAATACAAGAAGACAACGTAAAATTCAACTTTGTCAGTAGGTTTTATTACAAGTTTAGAACGAAACAAAAGAAAACCAGACAATTAGAGCAAGTGGTAAATAACCTTTTAAATTTTATATCATCATCAATCAATGATTGAAGTGACGTCCCTTTGATTTAAGTAAACTAACAGATAAATATGTTAATAAACAGTAAAAGTCAATACTAATACTAATTACTAATTTGTCAATGAACAAATATTACAAATATCTTGGTAATTTAATAATAGACCACTGAATATCCACCGTGTGAAATATAAACTGTACTTGATTAATACATCAACAATAGCAAGCTAATTTATCAATAAACAAACCAATATCCAGAAGAATAATACTATTCGAAGAGAATTAGTGATACTATTTTCGACTAAAAATCCCACATTCAGAGTGGAATTATGCCAATAAACAAATTTGCACAAAAGCACAACAAACTGTTGTTTTAGCTCTGATCGCACAATATTTTTTTCCCAGACGCGCTGGAAAGACCACACCCTAAAAACATGTCATCCCTAACGTGCTAAATTTTAAAATTTGGAAAAAACTGCATTTATAAAAATTAAATTAAAAGGAAAATCAATGATTTACGATCGATATTTTACTTTTTTTATTAAGTTAAATATTTTTAAAAATTTATCAAAAAAAGATAGAATTTTTAAATGGGAAAACAGCGGATATCTAAAAAAGGCAAAAATATGAACGTAATTCAAGGTTGCTCTCCAGGGGAAGTCCCAAAAATCCGAAAGATCCTTATTTCTTTA